>JAFHKX010000017.1:0-67951 GCA_019022885.1 Schlechtendalia chinensis
AAAAATTTATTCTTTCCTTTTCCCGCTTCGACGGAAAGTTATCCCCCACCAGATTCCTTTTCTTTAAATTACCCCCCTTATGCCCATACCCAAGAGGAGGTTCTGTCTTCAGACATATCGTTTTTATTGTCCCCCTTTTCCCCCTGGCAAACCCCAACTTTTTTTACGCCTGTCTTCCTAGGTTTCCCTTCTAACCGTAAATCTCAACTCCCTTTCCCTATCGTCATTTTTTACATTTTTTTTTTCCCTTAATGCGGTTTTCCAAATTTGTTTTGAAAAATTTTCTAATAATGCTTTGCTGTAATGTTTTTTTTTAAACAAAAGCAAAAAAAAAAAAAAAAAAAAAAAAAAAAAAACCTTTTGGGTGAAAAGAGTGCCCCCGATTTATTCGGATAAAAAAAACCCTCAAAAATTTTTTAAAAAGCAGTTAAAAACTCTTGCGGTTTTTTATATTTGGGAACTTAAATTAGGGACGTATTAAAATTTTACGCGAAAACTTTGAGGAATTATATTAGTATTAAAAAATTATTTCGGAATAAGAGAAACAGGTTTAAATTAAAAATATCAAAATGTAAATTTGGGTATTTCGAACAAAAATTTTAGGCCCAAAGGTTATCAAAGGAATAAAACCCAAAACCGGAAGATTTCAGGATTAAAATTTTAACCCCCCAAAAAAATTAAAAGAAAGAAATTTTTAGGTTTGCAATTTTTTTAGAAAAATTTTTTTCCCCTTTTTCAGAAAAAATATCACCAATAAAAGATTAACCGAGGTCCTACCGCAAAAAACACCTAAAAGGCTAAAATTCACCAAAGTCATTCGAAAATATTTAAAAAAAATATTTAAAATTAGTCCACCCCCTCTTAAACACTTTTAACCCTTTTTATAATAAATGGAGGGCGGGCAAAAAGGAAAGGGGACTCTTTTACAAAAAAGAAAATCCATTCACCCCAATTTTTAAAATTTCCGTTAAAAAAAAAAGAGGAAGATATAGTGCAATTGAGTTGAATTTTTTGGCTTTTCACCTTAGAACATTTCCGAGTATTTTTAAAGGGTTTTCCATTTAAATTGGACGGCCCCCCATTAAATATTGTAAAAAAGTTTTTCCGTTAAAATCCAAAAAGATCAAAAGTAAATTATTTTTTTCGACTTTAAAAAAATTTGGGAAAGGGATTATTGAACCAAAATATGTGTCTTGGTCCAGAAATCCATATTCGACCCCCACTTTTGAACAGGAATTACAAAAAGATAAAAAATAAATTTGTAGATAATTATATGGGCCTTTGGGAGGGGTGATGTGTATTCCCCTGGGCCCCCCTGTATAGTGCAATTTTTACGTAAAAAAAACAATAGGAAATAGTTTTGGGGTAATTTATAAAGGAGAAACAAACAATCAAACCCCACAAACGTCCGGACCCCCACTCAAAAAATTTTTAAAAAGCCCTTTTTTGGGGCCCCGACGTGGCGTAGCAATACGTAAAGAGAAAAACAAACACAAAAATTCCTTACAAAAAAAATTATAAAAAAAATAACAGAAACCAACAAAACCAAAAACCAACCAATATTAAAACCTTATACAGCAACGAACAAAACACAAACACAATAAGAATCACACAAGAAAATTAGATTAGAGCAACCTAAATGTGGACGGCTGACAAGGGTCAAAAGTTGATATTTTAGGCCAAAATGTTTAAGGACGCAGCGTACTGGCAAATCCAAGGGACTACGTTCGGTGAAATGATCAGTCGACTACCCCGAGGGTTGTCCTTGCTTCAATATGGTTCGACTATAAAGGTCAGACGCCAAACATGGGTACTGGCACTTACGTTAACAGAACGTTAAAGAACTACATTATAGCCCGTCACTGGAAATGAAACACTCGAATAGGCATTCTGTGGGAAACCAATAAGTAAATGTATACAAGCCTCCATCTGAAAGATGGTCCTTACTCAGTACTCCAGCCAACAAAGCGCTACAATTTTATATGGTGATTCAAATAAATAGCACCGAGTGGGGTACCTAAGTTGAGAATCAGGATGGCGCGACCACTTCTTGTTGGGCAGCGCTTCACCGCCTCCATATGGTATATGACGCTACGTAGGTTGGGTACTTCGAAAATAAGGTCGATGGGGAGGTACAACTAATCACAGGACCTTTGTTTTGTAACCAAGTCCAAGGTAATGCCCACATTTTAGAGCTCCGACAAAACCTTACCTAAATTCCCAAAAAGCCAACATAAGCCAGTGGTATTAGCTTTATAGGCGTTAATTTTCACGAATCAATAACCCGAAATGCCCAGTGGAACTGACGAAAGGCGTGATGGATGGATTTACCCCACATCATGAGAAGGGGAAAATAAAGCTTTCTCTACTCAGTGAAAACTACAAGCTTTGTAAAAAAATTATTAAAAAGCAACGTGCGTCTATAGGTATATCCTTTTTAGCTAACCTAGAGGGCACATAAACAGAACTATCTACCATGCTGGCGCAAAGTGTGCGATTCCCTATTACAATGTCTTGATCCTAATCAGAAATTGGGGGTAACAGCGAATCGGTTAATGGCGACAACTGGATGACGAGAGATTAATTAGAGGATCGCTGCCTGAAGAAATGGGGGACTATACACACTCAAGCAGGAAAAGCTGGATTGCTACCGAAAGCTGGCGCTGCCGCAACTTCAAAGAATTATTGGATGTGTTGCAGTGTCAATGCCATTCGAACCACTCTTCAAACTTCAAATTATCAAACCCGAAAAAACAAAGACCACAGTAAACTCAGAAGTACAGAAGAGAAATCGTAGAGGAGTAAAGGAAAATGCGAAGAAAAATCGCACTCTGTCAGACTTTACAGATGAAGAGGTCAATCAAACGCTCTAACAAAATGTAAAAAAAAATGGAAAGCAGTGGACACAGCCGAAAAATCCTCACCAGAGTTTTAAGAAATCTTGCGACCACGAGATTCAGTTGGTATGCAAAAAATTTGCATAAAATAGTAAACCGAAATACGTTCTCCAAATATATGGCGGAGAAAGAATACGCCAGTAATAGCTATCCTGTGAACAAATAAGAAGCTGCCACCCTAAAAACATCGACCAATAATCCATGATCTCAAATCATACATACTTTTTGAAAGACTGATTTAGCACGATTAAACCATTAGTGGAAGCTCTCCAACACGAACAAAGGAGGTTTTAGGAAAAATAGAAAAGTTGTGACCTAAACTCTTGCACTAGCAACATATATAGAAAATTGATTCCAACGTCAAGAGAAGTCTGGTGCATGTCTTCTAGACACCTCTCATCAGCGTACGACACGTATGGCGAAGCGAGGGTTTGTACCAAGATGGACTAAAAATAAAAAGAGTTAGACGATGATTAGATATTAGAAGAATATTATATTAAACCGGAAATTCGTGTATTCACTTCAGCGGCAAGTAAGCGGGTACAAAATTTTACAAATAGGGTCACTCGCATGGATCCGAACTGATTCCAATTCTCTTTAATGCGTTATACGGCTGACATTTATGATACTCTTTCGCGGAAATATTCATATATGAGACTGATGTTGCGCTAGTAGCGCAAGCCAAGACCTTGCAGGCGTTAGAACATACTTTGGAAAGCCGTATAATAACCTATACCCCAAATATTTCCAGAAGGTGGCCATTTAATCACAAATAATCCGGAAAGTCTGTGAACTGGCCTACCATTCTCACATAGGGAGGCAAACAGGAATACACCCTAGAAATAGACGGACCTCACAATCTAGAAGAAAATGCCTTAAATACCTTTGGGGTCACATCGATAGAAACCTTAACCTTCCATGTCACCCACTTGTGCATACGACGCAAAAAATAAATGCAAGTCCGCAATAATATTATGGTAATTTAGTGGATACTAGCTGGGGCTGCCATCACCAGAGAGAATGAACTACAGACGCTCGCTTGTTGTTACATGTGCCCGAATATTGCGACCTGTGTGGTGTAGAACGCGCCCTGAGCAAACGTTGATATAAACAAACTGATTTTGATAGCGCATTATATCGGCACAGTTAAGTCAACTCAAACAGATGATTGCAAAATTATTAATCTAGCCCTCCATATCTTAGTCAGGACTAGCCCGATACGCAAAAAAGAAGCTAGAACAAAACAGCAACTAATTTACCACTAAAAGGACATGATGAGATCCACCACTACGCTTAAAGTCCAGAGCCATATGGCCATAAAGAAACTAAACTAAAGAGACTACAGAGGGTCTTGGAAAGTACGATGGACCAAACAGCAAATGTAACAAGACTGAGATTAAAGCACCTTTCCATACAAGTCCATGGTGAGGTATTTAAAAAGGGCAATGGACACTTAATGTTTAGAACCGGCTGGGACGGTGCAACTCTCTACTGCCATAACAGGGGGCTGATCGACTCACCACATGTGCGACATGTGGATGAGATACAGAATATCTGCCATCGTTAGAGTACGTGCCTTTCACAAAGTTCGAATGTGACAGGCTGCGTAAAACTGCACGAGTAGTGGCCCGGTCGCAGCGTAATTGGCTGAGGAAACTTGCTGGTGCGATTTATTATAACTTATATTTTTTTTTTAGTTTTTGTTTGTGATATTTTTATTTTTTAATTTTGTTTAATTTATTTATTTTTATTTTCTTTTTTTATTAAACCTATTCCTAACTATTAATTTAGTTATTATATAATAATATGGTTCTTGTAATAATCTTTGTTATTATATTTATTAACTTATATCCATATCATTAACGCCGAATAATATGTCCTATTGCCAGAATGAAGGACCTAATCACCTACGAAGAACCGGTTATTCACATATACTAGTGGAGTTCATGCGCCCCACAAAATATAGCAATTGCAAAAACTTAAACGGAAGCGGACGCCACAAACGTTACAGTCGCTTTTTAAAGATGTTATATGCCAATTTGGGGCAGACGGAGAATACATAGTCACGGGGATTACATTTATAGCACACCAACTAGTAAAGGTACACTTACATAAACGATTGTTAAACATACAAATACCCAATCAATCGATCGTCTCAGAGTCAAGGAGACAAACGAAAAATTCAATGGCACGTAAATTGATAATGCTACGTTTATTGATGACAACACACACCCACCATGGCACATCTTAAACTATTGTACTTCTTTTAGGATATTAACTCTTCGCGGTCAACGAGGCACAAATCGCCACCATTTTATTTTAACATGGATATCACCCAAACTCATATTTGATTATCTAAATTATAGTCCAGAGATACTCTCTGCTAAAACAACGAGAATAGTACAACAATAATATTGAGACGGAATTCCAAATTACTAGAAGATAAAATCATAAAACATTAAAAATATACCGGACTTACCCCCAAAAAAATGTGAAAAAACACCTGGAGAAAAAGGTTACTAGTAAAAGTAAGAGAGCATATGTTCTAAAATTTAAGTACAGTAACTGTCCATTTAAATAATTAGACAGATATCAGACCGTAAACAAATTGTATTGGAAGAAAATTCACAGGACAAAAGGTGTTTGTAATGATTATAAAATGTGAAGTCAATTAAAAAAATTTAAAGAACGCGAACCGCAAAACGAACATAGTAAAAATAACAGGCTATATGTATGAGTGTCTGTAAAAATAAATGAAATTTAATATTATAATATGTATTGATCTAGAAGTTTTATGATAATTTTGTAACATTACAAAGTTAAAAAAATCATGCACCCGAATCCTATCAATGTAACAAGATATTCAAATACATAAAAAAGGACGAGTTAAAAAGTGACCATAGACAAACAACACAGCCTTCAATTCATACAAAATACACAAATAAAAAACAACCTGACAACCACCACTAATTTTTTGTAGTGACCAAAATATTTATTCCAGTACAATTTGAGGAATTATTTTTCAATTGCATTTCATACTAAAACCTATGAAAATTTACATAATACAATTAAGTGTTAGTTGTAATCTCCGCAATATAAATTCAACTGATATCCCCCCCATAGTGTGTGAGTGTGATGTGACAAACACACAACAAAAAAAAAAAAAAAAAGGGGTACAGAAGGAATGCCCCTAATATTGATAGATTGTCAACCTATGGATACTCAATCACACATAGAATAGTATTCTACATACATCACAACCGGAAACACGTAAACGAAGAAAAGGTTGGATATCTATACAAAAGATCTTGCAATGGGAAAAAATCGTACGTCTTTTTGATTATTATAACTTAATAAATCATCGATCAATGTTAATTTTTTTAACTAATTAAAATAGTTGCTTGAACTTAATTACAATTTATACATTTCCTTATTAAAAATATTCTTAATCATAATAATAGTTATAAATAAGAATAATAACATAAAAATTAATAGAAGTATCAATAATAAACGCACCTATGTTGAAAACAACCATTTGCCTACTAATCCAGCATTTATTTTGAAAACAATTTCCCCGTTATATATGGTATCTTCCGAGGAATATAAATAATATACACAGTTCGAGCTAGACCACAATAAGCCATTATAGATAACTATTTTAATAACAATGCTCAACAAATATTAGCCGAATATTTCACAATAATCGGAAAGAAAATGTAACTGCAGAATATGCGTTACCTATAAACACCATAAATTGCCATTTTGTTAAATAAAAATATGATAGGAAAGAGACACACTTACATCATAATTACATATCCGATAGAAAAAAGCGGTATAAAAGTAAATCGACAACAACTAAAGCTTTATTTTGGAGGAATTGGAACCCCCCCCCCCCCACCCACCCCCCCTCCACAAAGAATCATCTAAAGTTACAAAAAGAACATTAATTGGGGGTTTTAACAGAGGAAGAGGTGAAGAAACAATATGAGTAAACTTACAATTATTAGAGGAAAAAAACAATAACAAAAAGCCTCTCTATTTCAAAAAGATAGATAAAAAGTTATTGAGGCGTACAACCGATAAGTAGACAAAAAATTGCGGTCAGGACTTCACCACAATTAAAAATAATCCTTAACACTTATAATTAAAAAAAAAATGGAATGTTGGAACAAAAAGATCGAGATTACAAATAGAAAATAAAGAAAATATCTTATTATATAATACCTGTAAAGTGCAAAAGATCATCAATATTTCAAGAACCTCATGCTTAATGACAACAAAAACCGATACCATAGAGGACCACCTACATCCGCAAATAATAAAAACAAACGACTAATGGAACAATGAGAAATAAAGCAAATTGACAACAAACTTAAAATCATCAATAGAAATAAACTAATCAAAACTACTGTGTCTTATGAAAATTATAGAACTTAATCACTCAATAACAAATTATTATTTAATCAAAAATAAGTTAAAAGAACTACCGAATTTAACGTATCCACATCATAGTTTCCGGTTTTATATAAATAATAATACTTTTATTTTTCTTACAATCGGAACATGATTATTTAATCATCGAAGAAATAAACAATACTATTCACTCATGACTCAAGAACAATTAACAAAAGCATAAATATGAAATGGTATAAATTGTGATCAACCAATCCCATTTAGCAAATCAAATCATGTCCCTAATTTGAGACTTTTCAAAGGTTTCTTGCACAGAGGTAATTCGCTAATGAAGCGACGATAAAAGGTCACCAAATTAAAGAATATGGCATCAGTTACAAAAACCCGCAATCGATGGTTATTAACGAACAAAACCTTTAAAGTAGTAGTTTTGTTGCCAAGACACCAGTAGCAAATACTCTAAATAAAACTGGCTAATACCTTTAACACTACCTTGTAAAGCATTTCAAAACTCAATTAATTTATCCCAAAATTCCCAAACATAAAAGAAACTTTTCAAGATTACTTACATCTTTTCATCTCCCAGAGATACAAAAAACCATAATCAGTAACATATAGACACCAAAACACCCTAATTTGATAATTTGGAAGAATAAAACTCACCCAACGAATTAACGAATTAACATTACACGCAAAAATCAGTAGCTAGTAAATTAAAATAAAGAAAATCGACAAAAGCATTCATATCAAAAAGACCACAAACACCCTGGACACATTCCATTGGATATAACAGCCATAACTATCATATATACTAGGGAGTAATTTTAACAAAAGTATAGTAAAAATAAAAAGTCAACTACAACAATGTAAACAGGCAAGAAAAACATAATACAACTACGACCAAATCAGTAGTCGTTTTACCACATAGAAAAAGATAACAAACAAACAAAAGCGGCGAATACAACTTGTAAGCAAATAAGTAAGAAAAAAAAAAAAAAAAAAAAACAAACACCCAATTTTGTCCCTACTTAAATCAAAAAAAAAATATGTAAAGTTTGTCGTCCAGTACTGTTGCAAACTCGGTTTGGTGTTTACAGGCCTATGCTACAAAGGCCCGTACGCGTTTTTGTACAGGTACTACGAGATGATATGGGGGAAGTTGAAGCGCGGGTTGATTGTGTTGTTGAACAATTAAATGTAGCAACACACAAAAACAAAATAACTCGATAGGATGAATTTACTAAAATAAATATGCATTATCCTCGACTAACGGATTTATTTGATAAGTCAAAAAATCGCCGGCATATATATTTACCAATCGACTTATAATTTAATAGTGTTTTAATTTAAACATAAGTACAGTACATTCTTAAATTGTTTTGGTGAAATGGATTATTATGTATAATATTTATAAAACAATATATTATAACAGTTTTAAAATAAGTTAAGCTATTGAACTCTGCTACGTTTACAACAACATTATTCAATTTACGTGGCTGGGACAATTATAAATATCTTGTTAGACAATACGAATTGAGATATAATATTAGTAGTTATTTAAGAATATGTTTCTGTTCATTATCTAAAAAAAAAAATATACGGGAAAACGATTCAGAAAACAAATCAAAACACGATGAACAAAATAACAACCAAAGAAAACAATAACATATATCAAATCAATAATGTGTTCACTCCTCAAAGCGATCCTTACAGTCGATTCCCATTCCTACCTATATCTAACCTCTACGATAAAAGCCACCCATCCTCCACTAACATGTTCATGTTTATTTATATCAATAACCTAATGACCCATACTGCGGTGGTATAGTTTGGCCGTTTTGAACAGTCCGTCATTGTTTTTTGCAACGGAAAGTGGTTGTCAAATATAACACGTAATACTTATAATTTACTATCGCGCAATACAGTTGTTAAACAACTACGCGTGGGTGGAACATAATGGTGAAAGTTTTTACATGCTCATCCATTGGTGTTTGTTTTCAGGTTGAGGGCACTTTGGTTCCTAGTCGTGAACTATGCCTGTTCGCGCGCCCCCTTTCCCCCCCCCCTCCCCCCCCCTGTCATCTCCACACACTATGAGGGAATTGGTAATGAATTCCAACCAAAGTATTGGATCATCAAGGAACAACAGTTTAATGTGATACTATCCCAATCCAGAAAATACTGCCACAATTGTACGCGGCTCCTCACCATTTAGTCAAACCAACCAACACCCGGACCCTAATAAAACTTTCGGAACACGCTGTTGAGCTGCTGTTGCTCGAGATCCACTATTGCTCACCACTTCCAGCCGCCCAAAGCAAAAAGCATTTGGAAAGTACAACGAAGAGAAGTACCCACATTAAACTCATTTTCCGGGCAAGAATACGATGGAGTATTGTATGTTTTATAATATTTGATTTTTAAATGGGATTAGATATTGTAAATTATTTTTATGTAATTGAATTTTTTTAATTTACGTCGTACATACAAAAAAAAAAAAAAAAATAATAAAACCATAGATTAGTAAAACGTAATTTTTACCAAACTATAATATGTACTAATATAAATAATAAGCTGTTAAATTATTTTATCATAATTTTTATGTTTCGGGAAAGGGTGTAATTGTAAGGTCGTCACGTCTACACAGTGGTATAACGTGAGCGTGTGTTATCCAGTATGTGATAGACGCCAATATATATCTTTACGAGTTTAAGTGTAATGTGACCCGGTGACATTTTCCCTCAATAGTATTCAGTAAAGGACTTAAAAGTCAATTAAATATTTTAAGAAGGAGTCAGATCTTGCTACCACCATCTAGCGACAAAGGACTCGTCGAGACCGCGAATGTAATTAACATCATATAAATTATTACAAATAAACCATTCGTGAGTTATATTTTATTAATTTTATTACGGGTTAGCTATGTAATAAACAATGGAGTTTAACCTTCGTAATTCTGACTATCTTTAACTCCTTTAATTGCTTCGAGTACGGAATTATTATCCAAAGGAAACTAAAACCTTCAGGTATAAATTATATTTAACTGGTCACCCGGTCTGTGTTACAGGAGATGATCAGATTCTCATTGAAAATAGCTCATAATAACAGATTCGGGTTATATGTGGAAAAGTAGTCACTACGTACGGAAAAAAAGTTGTTCTTGTTTCACTTATTCATCCGACAGAAGAAATTTTTCGAATTCGATGTTACAACTAGCAGTTCATTTATGCAGTCACGAAGTTCAAATATATTACAGTACAAGTACGTAAATCAGACGGCAAAATCTGTAGCAGTTGATCGAATTTCACGACTACATGAAGCTCTCGGATGGAACACTTAATCGCGAAAGAAAACTGAAATTCATTTGAAGTTGGATTGTCGGTCAAACGAAGTTCAGGTAGGGGCAGCTTTCCCTTACGGAATATTGAGGATATACTTGACCAATTGGGAAGATCCAAATATTTACAGTGCATTAGGATTTAAGCAAATGGATTATCATCAGGTTTCTCATGAATAAAAGTCCCTGAGGGATCAGGACAGAAAAACTGCCTTTCTATGGACAAAGAGCATGTTTTGAATTTTTACGCATGTATTCGGATTGGAAAGGAGTGAACAGGAACTTTCCATAGCATTCAATGAAACAAAGTTCCTTGTTGGTCTCAATGGATAAAGGCTTTTGTTGTACTTTAGATGAGTTTTAATAATTTACGCAAAAGACCGTCTCGTATCATTTCAAACAAAGCACCCACCACCACCAAGCCCAAGGAGAAATTTTTCAGAGACTCAGGACAATACAAACTCAAACTTCAACCATCTGAAATGCCGAATTCTCTTTCGGTAAGGAAGTCACGTAACTTAGGTCATCGAAATTACAGATGGAAGAGGATTCAAACCGGATTCTCAGAAAAAATCGAATGTGTCCAGACAGTTTCCAGTTCCAAGAAGAACGTTATCAAGAATAAAGAAATCAAAATCCTTCCCTGGGACTTTCTCCAGGTATTTATAGAAGAATTCATCCAAATTATGGGACAAATAGCAGAAACCACTAAAGGCGTTTACTCAAGAGAAGAAAGGACCGATTCCCCGTTCCGGTGGAGTGATGTGTGCCAATCAATCAGATGAGAATTGAAGAATTGTTTATTACTCTCAGCGCCCTATTCTTCAATACCCGGATTTATTTTACAAAGAAAAAGACCTTCAATCGGACTTGTGGATGCAAGTAACTATTGCTAGTCGTTTGAGTACTTTCTCAAGGGCCTTATATTGGTAAGGAAGTATTACCAATAGCTTATGCATCCAGAAACATTGAACAAAGAAGAAGAGATCCAATTATAACACTACTTGGAAAAAAAAAAAAAAAATAAAAAGTAAAAACGAGCTCACAAGCATCGTGTGGGAATCAAAGTTTTTAGATCGTATTATTTGGTCAACATTTTCAATATTTTACTGACATCATGCGTTTGTTTGGCTGTCTAATTTAATGGATCCTGGTTCCAGACTAACTCGTTGGCGTTTAAAACTAGAAGAGTATCAATATACAATTCACTATAAACCCGCGATCAAGCATACAACGCCGACGCTCTGAGTAGAATTCACAGAGTCGTCACTAATCGCAAAAACTCCAGAACTCCAGACTTCTCAGAACCTCAGAACCTCACAAAACCCCAGAACCTCCAGAAACTCATCTTTTTACAGAATCTCTAGAACAGATGCGTATTTCGGAGTCTCCAGAACTTTCAGAACCTCAAAATGTTTCAAAATCTCAGAATGCTGTAGAATTTCTAGATCAGAAGCAAAAAGCGTAATCTTCTTCGAACAAATCTAGCGACTATCAAAAATGTCTTCAAGCAGAGTCAGAGCTTACAGGGCCTACTCCAAATCTGGTAGAAATCTCAAGAGATTTATTTCAAGCAGAATCTGACATTTCATTATTTCATTGTGTCTCTGAAAATTTCTATATGAAGAAAAGAATAATTTTGGAATTTCGTCGAAGATTTGGAAGATTGACAGAACTTCGTGATCAGAAACGGATAATTACAAAAGTTGCAATGTTACAAGAAGATCATCGTTGGATCTTCTATGTTATTACCAAGAAATTCTTCTGAAAAAACCTACGTATGAAAATCTTTTTAATAGCTTACAGAACCTTATGATATTAAGTATGAAACAGAAAATCAAGAAACTCGCTTGTCCAAAGCTAAGCTGTGGATTAGATCGGCTCAAGTGGGAAGTTGTACGTAATATCTTACGTTATATTTTCCAAAACTCTCCAGTGTATATACAAGTATACACCCGAGATGAGTTGACGGAGGATAACAAGCAGCAGATAATCCGTGAATTCCATGAAAACCATCTAGGGACATCAAGGAATTGCAAGAACTTATAATCGAATTTCTCAACAACATCAGTGGAAGGGAATGAGATTGCAGATCAAACAATACATTAGGAAATGTCCTGTTTGTCAGAAAGACAAGGCTACTAACCAGACAATCAGAGAGCCTATGGTCATTACGTCTACTGTTACAAAACCATTTGAAAAAATTTTCATGGACATTGTTGGTCCTCTTCCTAAGTCTTACGCCGGTAATTCGTACAATCTAACATTGATTGATGATTTTTTAAAATTTGCATGGGCAACCGCAATAAAAGATCATGAGGCGTACACAGTATCGCAGGCCTTTGTAACTCAGTTTGTATGTTTACATGGGCAACCGCAAGCACTAGTGACCGACTGCGGAACTGAATTTTTGAGTAAAGTTTTCAAAGAAGTTTGCAGACTACTAAAAATTTCAAAATCATCTACAACTCCATACCATCCACAGAGTAATGGTAGTTTGGAGCGTAGTCACAGAACTCTTGAAGAATATCTGCGAAACTTTGCCAGCAAAAATCCTTAGAATTGGGATGCATTCATTCCATACGCAATGTATTGCCATAATTCTTCAATACACTCAGCAACGGGATTTCAACCTCATAAAGTAGTATATGAGTATCCACTTATAGTTCCGACGTCGTTTTCCCGAAATCCAAAACCTCAGTACAATTATCAAGACTACCAGTATGAGATGAAGCGCCTAATGCAAGAAACTCATCAGATGGTTACGGAACATCAGTCTAAGTCCAAACATAAATCTAAGGAACGTTACGATAAGAAGGTTATTCCGTTAAATCTTGAAATTGATGATAAAGTCATAGTACAAGAGAAATCCAGTAAGGGTAAATTAGCACCAAAATGGCTAGGTCCATTTTCTGTTACAGAGCTTCATGAAGATTCTCATAATGTAACTATACTGAAACGAAACAAGCCTGTCCGAATTCATAAAAATCTTTTACGAAAATTTATAAAGTAAATCCGAATTCTTGTTACAGAATCTCAGCCATCATTATGTATGGAAAAGCAGAACCTCTCGATCAGAACATCAAAATATATATCGTTAAATCAGACATCAGTCCTATACTTTGAAGCTATGGGTCCACTCAGAATATCATATTGCAATTGGAATTTAGTCACTTACCTCAACCTGACGACATACTACCAGAAGTACAAACTGCTCCAAGAATACTATGAACGGACAAGTAATGTATGCATTTCTCTGAAGACTCATGAAGACCGTGCTTTAACACAAGTTTGTACAAATTTCATACTGTCTACAACTCTATTCATACACGAGATTAAATCGAATTTCAAAACTGTTATAAGAATATTGGGACCGGGAAATACAAATTCAAAAACGCCTAAAAGATACTCTCGAGGGTTAATGAATATTGTCGGTAGGTTAGCAAATGTTCTTTTCGAAGTTTGCTCTGATCAAGATGCCAATTTTTTTATAGCAACATTGAAAGCTTATCACGTTCTGGTGACAAGATAGTTCATCTTGCGCACGAACAAGTTCGTATTGTTTCATCAGTTGTGAATGATGTAAATTCAACTATGCATGACCTAATAAACGAGTCCCAGAATATCCGAGGTAACATAAAAGAATTAGAAACACATACACGCATGGCTCTAGTTGCCATGAACTCTTTAGAAATCCAGAATATATTCCTTATGCATACTTCTATATTGACAATACTGTTGAATCAATTTTCATGGGAGACTCAGAACCTCCAAGCCATAGTCAATTCCACTTTAAATGGTTTGATGCATACTAGTGTATTTCCTCCCTCAGAAATGATTCACGAACTAAAACAGATTCAACTTATCTTACCTTCTGATTTGGAACTTCCAGTTACGGAATCTCATCTTGAAATTCCAGAACTTTTTAGAGTATCTACATTAAGCGTAATATACGCCAAAGAGATTCTTATATTC
This sequence comes from Schlechtendalia chinensis, assembly GCA_019022885.1. Classification (NCBI taxonomy): domain Eukaryota; kingdom Metazoa; phylum Arthropoda; class Insecta; order Hemiptera; family Aphididae; genus Schlechtendalia; species Schlechtendalia chinensis. The sequence goes on from JAFHKX010000017.1 coordinate 14,623, forward strand.
CTAACTCGCATTCCTCTAGTATCTAATTTACACTTCAATCTGTATCATAATATACCGCTTCCTATGGCAATTAATGGGAGTAACTTTGTACTCATTGAACCTCAAAGTCAATACTTAGTTATAAGTACAAATAATGAATATCATGTTAGTATGACAGAAACTCAGTATGATAAATGCAAAATATTGTTTTCATTCAAATTATGTGTTGATCCTGTACCAATAAATAAGCATAACGATCACAATAACTGTAAGGTATCTTTGTACAACAGTCCAGAATATCCGAAAAGAAATTGTAATCAAAAGTATCTAAGTGTAAATACATCAATCTGGAATAAGTTAATATTGCGAAACTCATGGCTATTTTATTGTTCTACACAGTTAGTCACAATAACGTGTCATCAGGAATCCTATAAAATCCAGCTCACTGGAGTAGGAAAAATAACAATTCCCGATTATTGTGTAATCTATACGGAGACACAAGTACTAATTCCATCTAGAACATTAACTTCAGAAATTCAGAAAGATTTTATTCCAGAAAATCCTAGTTTGAATACATTAAAATTGTGGTCCAAAATTACAGAAAATCGTGTAGTACAAGTTATTAGTAAGTATAAAAATATTTTGAGTTTTAATAAATTGGCCCAACATGCACGCGAGTTGGATGAACTTAAAAAGTTATTCAAAGATACTAGTAGCATTAAACCAGAACATCATTTCATGTTAGTATACATAATTATAAGTACTATAGTAATTATAAGTTTGTACTTGTTAATTAAGTATAAGTGTCAAATACCTAAATTGTACTTGACAGAAATTGCAGAACCTCCGATTCAAAAGGACTTGCAGACCTTGCAAGGTACCTCAGATATATCCAAAACAAATAACTGTTAATGTAATATGATACATGGCGACCGTAAGGCCCCCATGTTTCATTTAAGTTGGGAGGGGTTATGAACCCATGGTTATTTTTTAGTTTTATATAATGTTAGTTATATAATTTAGTTTTAAGTTATATTGTGAGAGCGAGACTACTGTCGAATAGCATACACAAGCATTTTGCTGAAGTAGCAAATTCTTTCTTGTGTTGGACGACAGTGCCTTGTCTCCGGCATTCGTCCGGTCAGTGTTGTAGTAACAGAGCATCTAGCAGAACCTCAGTCATATAATAATATTTTATAATATAAATTATTCTTTTTCGCAGTGAATTTAATAAATATAGTTTGTGTTTAATTTATTTATTTGTTGTTCATTTTTCTTTTTTTTTATTGTTTATTGTTGTGGAGACGTTCATAACAACATGCTTAAAAGTGTATGTAAAATTTTTATTGAGTCTAGTTTTCAAAAAAAAAAAAGATAAAATCTTTCATTTAAAGACATTAAAGATACCTATCAATTAGGTAAATTATGTGAAAAAAGTAAAACTCTTATTGAAATTACAGATGCACACATATATCCTTTTTCGTTTCAAAAAATTCGCTTTAAGTTAGCATCTCAATTGTTTAGTCATTCCATGGCAGCAGCCATGAGAACTTGCGTTGCAACTGGTCAACTACGTAGTAAAACTGCAATTGATACTACAGATTTTATAGAATTTGTAAATAATTTATTTGATTGTTTGAATAGTAGGTCACTTTATAGTTGTAATTCATACAATTTTACATTAACCAATTAAAGCATTTTTATTAGACGATTCACAATATTTTTTCAATTAAAAAAAAAATATATAAAACGAAAAAATGTTGCAACCACCATGTTTTAAAGGACTTAAGGAAACTATCAATGGTGTTTTGTAATTTTTTGAGAAGAAGAATTCAAATGAAATTTTATTTCTAATGACAAAATCCAGAATATTCTAGAAAATTTATTTAGTATTTTAAGACAAAAAAGGGGGGTATAATTGAAATGCGACATCACGTACGATAAATACTTCCATTAGAAGTAGTTGTATTTTTTCTTTATGCACGCCAAAAGGGACTAATTGTGAAGAAACTGAAGAAATAAATGACTTTATATTAGTTAATGTTTCGCCTTCATTTAATATGAGTGAAATAAATAAAACATATTCTGATACTTGTGACGCTGATTTAAATATTTCATCTAATTCGTCAACTAATGAATTACTTCCTGATGAAAATAAAGCATCAAAAGTCATCTTAGAAGACTGTCCTGTAACATATTTTTTCGGGTACCTAGCTTATAGATGTATTCAAAAATTTAATTGTCGTCTCTGCCAAAATAAATTGTTAACTTATAAAAATTTAAATGAAAAAAAAACAGATTCTTTTACTGAATAAAAATTATTCTTCATTTGAAAATGAAATTCATGGATTTAAAGCACCGTGTACAAACTTTTAATAAAATAATAAATCATGTTTTAAATGTTTTTGAAAAACATTTTGAATAAATTAAACATAAAAAAAATGTGTGCTAAATTAACACAAATAATAAAAATGAGCATTTTAGTTATTAAATGGTCGAATGATGACCATTGTAAAGAATACAAATTATTTATCATTAACAAATGATTAATATGCAAAATATTTAAAACAAATTAAAGCGATTACTACCACGTCACAACTAGCAAAAATATCAAAATTTTAAATTTTAAATCATATTTAATTTCATTATATTTGGAACTTTTTTATAGTTGTTACCTACGTAATTTTGTATTATTATTATATTATTACTTTTTATTTGTATTATTTTATTTAATTATATAAAGCATTACATGAAATTATTATTATTATTTGTTTCGTAGGTATGTTTATTCTTTAGTTTATCAAATTATACGTGGTTAAAAATGTATTGTTTTACAATAAAAATCTCGAAAACAATAACAATAATACGTAAAAAATGATATAAAAAAAATACGTTGAAAAATAATATTACCAAAAGCAAAAAGTTACCGATAATACCAAACATAAATATATTTTACATGTTAATGCATACATTAAGCGTTGTAGCAGATATTTAATTTTGTTCGAAATTCAGAACTAAAAATAACACACCAAAATCAATACGATTCGAATAAACAGTCCAATAGCCCAAACAAAACAACGCAGCAATATATAATAACGAATGATATAGGTACTGAATTCTATCGGATTTCTGAGTTACTACTATTTGTGTGTCCAAATAAATATGTGTTTGCCTTATCTGTCTATTATATAATCAATGCTTATATCTATTTAGTATTTAGATGTAAACATGAATCATATCGGCGGTCCATAACTAGCTCGATACCAGCCCGCTGGTAAAAGAGTGAGAGGGGAAAATGCCTACCCTATTCCCCCCAAATGACGCCACTAATTAAATGATTTATTTATGGAAAATTTAAATTCAACACTCATACTTGTTTACTAACAAATAATCATCTTTCAATAATATATATATGTTTATTACTCTAAAAAATGTGATGCTTGAAATATAAATGTTATTTTACTACTATACTTACCAACGACCATGGTATTTATTTCTTTAACATTACTACAATTATCAAATTCACTTTTGCACCATTCGGTTGGAGAAAGAATTTGCTGCACCTCATTCTCTTCTACTATTCAAAACAGGATTTATTTACATTTAATTTGTACATAAGTGGTCTTTTATATATGGTATTTATATTTATTTATTACGAGTTAATAAGTTAATAGTTGAGTTAAATAATTTTGATTAAATTAACTTTATAACGTATCGCATTACTTTAAGTTTAATAATAACTTATTTATAAATAAATTTATTGTTTTTCACATAACCGTTAACTTAATGTATTATTATTATTATTATTATTACAAACTAAATAAAAAAGGACTAAGAAATCTAAAGATCTAAAATCTAAATTATGTTAATTGCCATAATTATTTTATTACAAAACATTATAAGGAAAAAAAAATATTAAAAATAAACATTAATTATCTAGATCCAATGTATACCCAAATTGATTAGGGTAAACCGTAAAAATTAGATTTTTTTTTTAAAGGTGTAACTTAACCGTTACTGACGCCTTCCATTAATAGTCATCCACTTAATAATCGGATGGCATCGTAATGGTGAAGGAGATATTAGGATATTTTTTTTAATAAATCAATTGACAAATTTATGTATATATATATATCTTGAATTTCGATTGTATGAGGGTCCGAAGAACGCTCGTAGACGTCGTTGGACAATTACCACAAATATTAACTAGAAATACGAGTATACGTAGTAGGATCAAAAAGTTCCGGAATTTATTTATAGAAAAAAAACTATTTTTCTTATCAAATATCTGATTATTGGAATTTAAAAGTAGACATTATTAGCTATCTGTAGGTTTTGTCGTTAAAATTACATTAGTCTCATGTGAGCCGTAATCGTGTCCATACGAAAAACTGTGGAAAAACTGCTGCAGAAACGCTTGAATGCAAAAAAAACTAAATCATCTTTCAAAATTTTTGAACTGAACCATACGATATTCCTAATGCATTTGCCATATCTTGAATGCGTAAACGACGATCTGATCGCACCAAATTTTTAACTTTTTCGATTGTTTCATCATTTTTTGAAGTTGACGGCCGGCCACTCCGCTCTTCGTCTTCGAGTGACTCTTGACCATTTTTGAACCGTTTAAACCAATCATAAACGGCTGTTTTCTTTAATGCTTCATCACCATAAACTGTTTTCAAACATTCAAGCGTTTCTGCAGCAGTTTTTCCAAGTTTAAACAAAATTTAATGTTAGCGCGTTGTTCAATTGTGACATTTTGAAAATATGCGTAAACTCCGTTTCGTATGGACACGATTACGGCTCACATGAGACTAATGTAATTTTAACGACAAAACCTACAGATAGCTATATTGTCTACTTTTAATTCCAATAATCAGATATTTGATAAGAAAAATAGTTTTTTTTCTATAAATAAATTCCGGGAACTTTTATCCTACTACGCATTAGAATGATACATCATCACCCAGTCATCAAGAAAAACACAAGCCCGATTGTACATTTAAAGCGTGGAAATCAGATTACACCCAATCTTACCCCACGATATCCATCATTGGAAGAGACCTAACAGAGGTTTACTTCATCAAAAGGTATATAAAATGCATGAAAAGTATATAATATAAATTTATGGTTGGCGTAGTTAAAGGTCGGTTGGTGATCGACTATTGTGACTGTCGCGGATTGTGAATACGGTGTGTTTGTGTGTGTCGATAAGTGAACGACGCTTACGTAATAATATGGTTACGTTACAATTGGCTACAATTTAACAAAATTTTTGCAACTTTCAGTTTGGTATTCTATATACTTTGGAAAACTATCGTAAAAGCATATCAAATAGAATATTACAACACGATGAAAAATTTGTCGAGAAAAATTATGTAAATCGGAGTACATATGCTTTACTCATAATTGTTTACATTTAAACTAAAAAAAAAAAAATATCAAACAAATAAATTCTTGGCTTCGCTTAAAATCCAAAAATACTTGAATATTAGGGTTTTTTTATCTATTTGGTAACCGCTCGATAGAATTTACTTGCCAGAAATTAAGCAATGTTCATTTGCGTGTTAAAACATTGAATATAACAGATGTTTGTATTTAGTTTTTCACAAAGTAATAATATCGTTAAATAAAAGTGACTTCTAGGTAATATGGAAATGTTTGTTCTTGAAAATATTTATCTAATTTATATAGATATATCCCGCTCATATTATATACAATTAAGTAACTATCAATTATCAAAATGTAAATCTGCAACTAACAATATTATTTGTGAACACGAACATCCAGTACATTGAATCGGAGATTCATGTGAAATGATATTATTCAGAAACCCCCATAAAATTATACCCATTTTGTAATATTAAGTATGTTAAGTTTAAATATAATATATGGCACAAAATAGAAAACAGAAATGCGTGGTAATATGTAACAAACAAAGAAAACATTACTTGTAAGAATTTTACCAAAATATTAATGTTAAGTGTAAAAGGCATAGACATTTTTAATTTGGAGAGTTTATGTGAAGCCAATACTGTTGACGATGAATTTAAATTAGTATTAAAAAGAAAAATAACTTCAATATTATTCAAAAATTATATTCCGCAATTTGATCTCACGTAAGATTTTGGTATGTTAGGAAATTTATTTAACAAGTAGTTAAATAATTCGTTATGTATGAGAGAAGATTCCAGAAAAAATATAATTTAAATAGATTAACAGATAATTCCAAATCATCAAATGAACTTCGTAGTCACTTTGAAAACAATAATCCCGTAATAACTAATATGACTTTTAATTATTGGTTGCACATTATTGTAATATTAGTAGTCAACAGTACAGGTTTAATTTCATTTTTTATAATATATGTGAAAATTAAGACAATATGTAATAAGAAAAAAGGAATTGAATCTAGAACTGATAAAGATATAGAGTTAAGAGATTCTCCTGAAAGCCCATTACCCAGGATAGTATAAATAGAATGGGCAATGAATTTTCGTCTAACATGGGGGGTGTTAATAATTCCATATTTTAATATTAATACCGTAATATAATAATATATAAAATAAGTGCATAATATAATATTGAAACAATGTAAATGTTTCGTAAGCACTATACGACTGTAGTCGCCATCGTTCGTTCGGCTCGTCGTAGTCAGTCGAGTTTCGATACGTTTATACAGATGTTATATTAAGATAATGAGTAATAAACAAAATCACTTTTAACCATTCAATTATGACGCACAAAATAAATACTCTTCAATTATAAAAAAGCGTGTATTTTCTTACCCTAAGAGTACCCACTAGCACAAATATAATAATTTATACAGAAAACAAACTATATGGGACATAAACATCATTCTGCGTAGATTAATCTACAAATTAAAATCAAATTGTATGACGATTGGATAAGTACTTCCTGAAATTAGACGTTACAATAAAAACTTTCCCAAATTTTCTAATTTTTCTTTTCCTAAAAACTATACTATTACGAACATTTAAAGTAAAAAATTAGCCAAATCGGTTTAGACATTCTCAAGTGATGCGGTTACTAACGAACAGCATGTCATTTTATCATGTAGAGAATATAAAATCGAAATCTTTTTCATATAAGTGGAAATATATACTTACTTGTAACTAAGGTGTTATCAACAAATATAACAAATGTCAGAGTTAATTGAATTAAAAAACGTTTAACTGGAGACGAAATCATTTTTTTTTTTTGCTTAGTTAAATCGGATTTGTATAAAACTTATACTGTAGCACACAACAACTGTTGAACGAATAACAGTAATTACTGGTTGGCATGATTTCTAAAACGTTTTAAATACAAAAATATATTTGTTTAGGTGCAGTGTACATAATATATGCAGGTGTTTTTGTTATTATCTATATATATATATATATGAATAATCTTATATAAACAATTAAATAGGAATTTTCGATATAATAAACAAAAAGTATATATAAATATAGTTAAAAAACTATTTTAAGTATGCCGTTGATATTAAATATTAAACTATCAAAAAAATGTCTACAAAAAAAATGTTATCATAAATCAAAATTAAATTTAAACATATGAACAGAGGAAATAATATATACAGGTATATGTATATTATAGTCATATATAATTACAAAATATACTATATTTTGTTCTTTATTATGTTTAATCGACAATTAATTTTTGTTTAAATGCATTTTTTTTTTGTTTTTCAAGAATCTTTTTTAAAAAAATGACGAGTTTATTATAGGCTGATTTATGAAATGATAGCCGTGAAGATTGGTATCATGCTCTGACTCCACGTTTTCAACTATTAGACTAGGAATTTGATCGGAAACTAAGTGAAAATTGGAAAATTAGTTATTGGTTTTTCTAGGTTTAGTAGCTACCTAAGCAGCTGATTGAATAAGGGTGGTTAAATTAGTTACTTCTTCATCTATTCCAAAGGCTGACTTTAGTTTGAATTTTAGGTTAATTTGTTGGTTAAAAATATTTTGAAATTGTAAGTGGTCTATTAAGGAAAAACATAATTTAAGTAATTCTTTACGAGATAACAGGGTCGCGGAGGTAACACAGAGGAGTTGTCAGAATTTAAATCCAAAATATTGTTAACCGAACAGAATTAATTGCTGGGTATTTTTGTAACAAATATATCTAAAATATCGGGTTTTTTCCTAAGATATGATGGCCAATTAGTAGGTTTAAGTGATAAAAATATTTTAAAATTATTTGTATAAAACAGGGCCACGGGGTTTGTTAGCAAAACAGCCCCAAGAATTAGACTTGGTATTAAAGTCGCTACTAATAATATAATTGTTTTGAATTGTATTAAAATAATCAGTGAAAATTGTATTCTGAATAATATGACGGATAGGAGAATAAAAAGCACCTATAGTGATTGGAATATTATTCAGTTTAATCATTATAGTGCATCATAATATGATCATGAATATAAATTGGAAGTGGCTGAAGATAAAGTGTAGATTTATTTAAAATTGCTACACCGCCATGTGCTGTATTATCTGGATAATTCACTTTTAGTAAACTATATCCAGGTATATTAAAATGTGAGTATTTGGTATAATGTATTTCTATAGTGAGCGCAATATTAATTCGTCTGTGATATAATACGTTTTTATGTTCATTTAAATGATTTCTAATGCCATTCGCATTAAATTGCAAAACTAAGAGGGACTTTGTGGCTGAGTTAATCATTTTTGAATTTAATAAACAAGAAATTACTTTTGAAAGTAATGAAATTAAAAGATTAATTAAAAGATTAATCTCGTTTAGAAAGCTTGATAATTGTGTATTAATATCGGGAGTCTGAGGAAGAAAAATACCTATGGTGAGATAGTTGACCGAGAGTGGCCTGAGCAGTAGCGCATTGAAGGAAAAGATTCCGAGTCCAAAGCCCCCTCCCTCCCACCTATTGGCACGTATAATAATACATTAATTTAATAACTGGAAACATGCTATAGAACATTTAATAAACATGCGAAATTAAATTATCGTCTGAAAAGTGTAGCGGATGCTGACAATTTTTTAAAAGCAAAAAATAATCCAAGTGTGTCTATTGTAAATCAATTGGATACTGTACGTAGTAAACAAATCGGAGAAAATCGAAAAAATATCTTGCCTATAATTGAGGTCATTATATTATGCGGTCGTCAAGATCTATCAATTCGAGGACACAGAGATTTTGGTAAAATAAATTTAGAAACAATGCAAACTACAAATGAAGGATATTTTAGGGAACTTTTGTGTTATAGAGCTCGTGGTGACTCACAACTTAAAACATTTCTTGAAAGTCCGGGTGAACGTAATAAGTATATAAGTCCAACAAGTCAAAATGCTATCATTGATTCATGTAATACAGTTATACTCAATAAAGTTGTGACTAGATTAAGTAAAGCGAAATGCTTTATTGTCATTGCAGATGAAACAGCCGATATATCAGGATAGAACAAGTATCGCTATGTGCCAAATATGTTGATGTTGAAGAACTTGTTGTTCGAGAAGATTTTCTTCAATTTGTATCTACAAATGATTTAACAGGAAAAGGTTTAGCAACTTTCATATTAGAAAATTTTAGGTCATTTGGAATTGAACTTTAGTATTTACGTGGACAGGGGTATGACGGTGCCGCAACTATGTTGGCGCAGTTTAATGGTGTTAGGTCTCATATCAGTCAGTTATATCCAACGGCAACTTATATTCATTGTACAGTACACAATTTGAACTTGGCGGTTTCAAAATCTTGTTCTATCCAACCAATAAGAAACTGTTTGGGAACAATTGGAAAAACTCAAGATTTTTTTGTGTATCCTAGGCGAAAACATATACTATGAAGTGGTGCGCGTCGCTACACTTCGTGTTTGAAATTATATACAAATATTAATGTGGAATCACATCGTCAATTTGAGCTATATTTACAATGACTAAATTATAATATACAAAATAAGACTTACAACTATGATACTAAACTACAATATATATTTACAAGCTTACGCCGGATATAAGGAGGATCCGGCGGGGTCAAGATCTACAATTACGTTGCCTAACGCGTTCCCCGTTCCCTACTAACCGTGGCGCAAATACGCTGGCTGCCCAAGCCTACACCCCGTGAAGTTGGATGGAAGATGGAATTAGGAAACGCCTCCAAGTAGAGGGTTACGGATAGGAAGAGAGGGCACACCCAAATAGATGGCCGAGCACGGGATGACCGGGAACAACTCCAAATAGAGTGCAGTATGCGTGCTGTTCCGTCCACGTCGATCGATGTTGTTGCTGCGTATGTTTTGTTCTCCGTTCGTCAAGACTGCAATGTTCGGCTAGATTCGAAGTAGTACTGTCTTGATGAATGTGGATGAACTGATTGATTCTCACAGTTTTTTTTTTTTTTTTTTTTTGTGGAACCGGGAGGAGGAAATCTTCATAAGACACCTCCGTAATGAAAAAACCGGAGGTAGTGCCGGATTCACCATGAAGTGGTGCCTACCGGCTAAAAACTCCTCCCCAGGGGGCAACAATAAAAGTTATTCACCTCATGAAAAACGAAGAAAGAAGAGTGGGAAGAAAAGGAGAAAAGAGGTATGTGCGGAGTAAAAGATGGTCATTACTAACCCATAGGGTTGAGCAGTGAGGCACTCGCGCGTAAGGCGAAGCTGGGAGGGTTAGCTACAAAGCTAATGTAAACATGAAGGAAAAAAAAAAAAAAAAAAACATGCAACACAACTTACGACTCATAGACACACATGCGTGTGTCTACATTCGTCAAGTTGGCAAAACGGAATGGTGTTCCACTAAGGAGCAGGGACGGCGTACCCAGTCGTACGACTTAGGGACGAAGTTTGCGGATGCAGCGATTGAAGAGTTAGGGTGCAAAACGACCGATTTGCGAAGTCTAGTTGCGAAGATTGTAGCGGCTTGCAGAGGAGGTAATATGCGGATTTCTTTGATGATCTGGGAGTTCCTAATGTACCATGGGATGTGGAAAACGGATCTCAGTAGTCTCATAAAACAGCCCTGAACTGGCTTGAGACGGTTTTCACCGCCCGCTCCCCATACGGGGATGGCGTAGGTGCAGATACTTCTCCGATTGCTGAGAAGGCGCGAAGTTTTGTCGCGGGTAACACGTCTTTGCTATTGAAAAAAGGCTTAAGTTGGATGAAGGCTCCGTAGGCCTTACCGCGTGTAATCCTGATGTGCCTGCACCAGGAGAGCCTGCGGTCGAGAGTGACGCCGAGATATTTGGCAGAATAGCTCCAATCGATGGGGTGGCCATCGATTACGATACCTTGATGGGGGTGGGGGGTGCGGTTTCTTTTTGAAAAGAACACCGCAACCGTTTTGGTCTTGTTAATGGCAAGCCGCCAACTGTTATACCAGTCATTAAGATCTTGGAGATGGATGTTCAGGAGATGGTGCAGCGATCGATTTGAGCGGTCGTGCGGGAGACGGGCACGTCGTCGGCGTAGATGAACGTGTTGATGCCTTGGCGTTGAGGAATGTCGTGGCAGAAAATGTTAAAAGGGCGGGGGAGAGTTTTGCACCCTGTGGGACCCAGCCGTGATGGGACGGATCTGAGAGGGAGTCACCAATTTTGACCTGATGGATCGTCCGGAGAGGAAGGACCTCACCGCGCCTATGAAGTAGGGGGGGAGAGGAAAGTTGAGGTGGGACATTTTGTATAGCAGACCGTCATGCCAACCTGTCGAACGCCTGTGAACGTCGAGGAGGACCATCGCGTGTGGTTGCCTCTGTTTAGACTGTCGGCTAAGTGTTCAGTGACCTGAGAAGTTGATGTACTGTGGAATGTTTTGGGTCCTGAAACCGTACTGAACGTCGGGGGGAATTGTTGTTGGCATTAAACGTGTTGGTTCACTCGAGTGAGCAGCACGCTTTCCACGACTTTGCTGATGGAGACAAACAAGCTGATAGGTCTGTAACTGGAGGGGGAGCTGAGCGGTTTGCCTTGTTTGGGAAGACAGATAACAGTGGCCTCCTTCAGGCGGCGGGAAAGTGATTGAAGCGCATGGACGGCGTTTGCGATATGCTGATGGCCACGAGATGTTTCCTGGAAGTGTTTTTAGCACGCTGTTTCGTATACCGTCTTTACCCGGGGCTTCGCGATTTTTCAGGGTGCGAATAATAGAAGAGATTTCTTTCGGAGATGTAGGAGAGAATTCGGAGTCGATTAGGGGAAGCTGAAACGGACCTCGCGTTCCACTTCGGCGTGGACCTCCTCTAATTCGACGAGGCTTCGGTTGGGTGAGCATTGGGCCTGCAGGGAAAGTCGCGAAGATCTCTGCTTTGTCGGGTCAAGTGAGTATGTTTGTTGTTTCTTGAATGAGGGGTGGGAGAGAAGGACGTTTGTGTCGAAGCTTTCCTACTACATTCCAAACGCTGTTGGGAGGACGGATTCGGCTTCCGGCGGAATAAATTTGTTGAACTGTTTGTCACGAGAATTCGGGAGACTCGAGAAGTAACGATTTTTTTGGCATGGGTTTAATTGGGTTGTTTATGCTCGGGGTGTCGTGATCTGTGTACTGTGCAGAGCTCTGCCGTAGTGGTTTTTGTTGTCGACGAGTTGTTGTAGGTCGTGGGGGAGTCTGAGTTTATTCTTGTGGTGTAGGAGTTGTGATCGTAGGCGTTTTTTATGGGCGGTTGTTTCAGGTCAGTTGTCAATGCTTCGACCCGGCGTTTGTCGAGGTTGGAACTGGATTTTGATCGGGCTCCATTTTGAACGGAGCAGATCTCAAGATTGTATTGAAGAAAGCAGCCAATCGATTCGGTCTCCGGTTAGTTAGCGGAGGTGTTGGTGTTGAGGGGGTGTAACCGGGGAGGACTTCGAGAAGAACGGGATTGCTGGGTCTGAAGAAAGAAAGTTCTAGAGTCCAGGGGCCTTTCGTGTAAGGTTTACGTTTTTTGTGATGAACACGTCAGAATGTCCGGGTATTTCGTGGGAAGGGAGACGCAAACCGGGAGGGAAGTGTGCGTGGTGAGCCGGGGAGGCTTCCGATAAATCGAGATTGTTGTCGGAGGAGGGTCTTTAAAAAGAGAAAGCGATACGCTGCTGGGTTGTTGTGTTCTACAACCCATGGAAGGGTTGTTTGTTTGGGCGAGTTTTTTTAAATCGCCTGGCTACGAGGTGGTTGTGGGGACCGTTGTGATGGCGGAAAAGAGGAATGATGCAGGACAAAATGTTTCTGTTTCTAATTGGGGGGGCGTTAAAAAGAACTTATTTCGAAATAGGTGGACGGGGAGTGGTGTAGATTCTCGGAACCTACGGACTTCACAAGCCGTATGTTGTGGCTTGGAGGACGGTCGCGGATTGGCGAAGTCCCCCTACGAACAAAATCACGCTACTCCGCCGCCGATTGGAGTCGGCGCCGGTGTCTCGTCGGTAAGTTACGTAGTTCTGTAGGTAAATACGTTTGTTTGGAGTTTAGTCGAGTTTCGGGTAATAACATGCTACGTCAATTTTCTTGTCCGCTAGTCAGTTGGTTGAAGTTCGGTCAGTTTGTTCAGAACGGCCGTTCGCCGTTCCAGGTTTAAAATTAAGAGGTTATTGGTGGGATTGTTATAACATTGCGGTGTTTGGATTATGACCGCCGTGAGGTCTGCCCCGGGGGGCGAATGCGCGACTGCGGCTAGGATGGCGGCCTGAAGGGTGTTGTCCGGAAGATATGCAATGAGGGGGGGTGTGATTTAAGGACAGGGGGGAGGTGGTACAGTGGTGGTTCTGGGGGGTGGTTCTGGGGGTGGTTGCTCTTGGTAGAGACGTTTGGGCGGGTAGTTCTCTGTTGAGTTTTTCTGGGAAGGTGAGGTTGGGAGCCGGAGCCGTTTTGGTTTGTGCTGTTGGTGCGGCTTTAATCTGGGTGATGGGGAGGTTTCTTTTTGGGCGCCTGGAGATCCCTGGTAGGTGGCGCGAATGTTGCCTTTACATTTGGCGCAGAAAGGGAGGCAGTTTTCCTTGTCCTTGGTTGGACAGGCGGCCGGTGGGTGATTTTTGCCACAGAAGCGCAAACGTAGGTAGCACGGCAATGTTCGCCGTGTTTGGAAAATGTGAGCAGCGACGGCATTGCGAATTTTCTGTCGACTTCGCTTGGCTCGACTTGACGCTCAAGCCGACCGATTGAATGATTCGAAGATCGATCGAGCTTCCGGAGAGGAAGCTTCTAGGTGGACGGTGATGAGCGCCCAAACTCTGTCTCCCTGGGAATGGGTGAACTCGGCAAACGGCAGGGACCTTGTACGCAGCTCTTGAGGATTCCTTGTCGGTGTGTCCTCGGTGACTCCACGAAAAAACGACCAACAGTTTCGCGGTCTTGGGAGAGTGGTGAGTGGGGTATTTGCAACTCCTCGCTCGTGGTGCTTTGGATATACGCCTGCGAAGCTTTTCTAACGATTGGGGGTGACCTTACACGTTGGAGTTGTTTACAGCACGGCGATTGGAAAGGCGTGGGAGGCGAAAGACTTGCGGATTTGGGACAGTTTGTGGCATTTGCCTAATAAGATAGTATGTAGGATTTCTCCTTTTTAGTGGAGGACTTCGAGTATCGCTGTCAGATTAGGGAGTGAGTCGCGAATTATTCGGAGAATGCGATCGGATTTTATTTGAAAAATTGTGTGGAGATGCGGACAGTTCGTCATCTTTCCATCGGCTGTCGGTATCAGGTAGGTGCGTTGGTGGTGGTGGTAGAGGTTTTGCGCCTCTTTTTATTACGGCGGACCGGACGACGATTTCCGGAGTTAACGGGGATTGGGGCGTCATATTGTCGTAGGACCTGGAATGAGCTAGCCATCTTGGTTTCTAAGAGCTCCCACCTGGTCTTAGCTGCAGTATGATTTCCCACAATGTTTCATAGGGAAAATCAGCGGGACGCGGGGGGACTCCTGGGATTCCATTTCGGTAATTTTTTGAGTATTTAATCCAAGGAAAAAAAATTATCACGTTCTATACACGTAGAAAAACGTTTGTAATGCGGTGAGTTTGCGAAAACACACACACCACCGGACAGGTCGAACGAACGAACGAAGAAAAGACGAGAAACATACTAACGAACGAGCTAACAAGTTGCTGCCGGCGGCAGAAGACACGTACATCGGCGAACGCACGCGCGCCCGCGAGGGCGGTACGACGCGGTATCTTTCGGAGGGCGTAACGCAGAGCTACAGTGGAGTTGTAAATCACGAGCGGCAACGGTTCCGAAAGAAAAAACGACTCGGCCGCGTGGCCCTGGTGTTGGCGCATTGCCTGTTGTCGTGTGCAAGTGTACTTTGTTGTGATGGTGTAAAAAACTGTTAGCGGCTTGAGAAAACAAGAAGTTGTAAACAATAACTGGTGCTTCGGAGGCGTATGCGTAGTCGCAGAGGTAATGGGGTGATGCAAATCAGATTCTCACGAATCGACGCGTTTTATTTACGGTTCTTGTTGCGAATCCGTCACTGCAATTGGTTGCCATCCCAGTATTGACGACCAAGAACAGCATCCTTTTTCCTTCCGGTCTGTCTTCTCTGTTTGTTTTTTCCCTACCATACACGTCCTTGCTTTCGCTCCTTTATGTGGGAGGATAACTTTCGTTCATTCCTGCCGTAGTCAATGTGCCGTCACAACTATCACAAACAATCGAGATTATAATGGGACATTTATGCTAAGACGTTAAGTGCCACCAGGTGGATAGAGCGATTTAATTCGATGCTTGATTTTATTGAACTTTTAGAATGTGTCATTGATTTTTTGGATACAATAAGTAATTGGAATAACAGTGACATTTCTAGTCAAGCTAATAATTTAAAACATTCAATATTACAAGGAGAATTCATCGTATCACTTTTTGTGTTGTCTAAAGTAATTGCAATTGGATTGCCACAATCTAAACAATTTCAAAGTGCTGACATTGATTTAAGAGAAGCTATGAGTTTAGCTCATGAAACGCTGGTTTATTTATTTATTTATTTTTTACTGGCGGTTTATTTTATGTGTTGATTGGGTTTGAGATTGTAATCCGCATTTCATCAGTAATTAGTTCATTTTTTCTTACACCTCAAGGTGGGCCAATATTTTCCGGTCATTATGCGGTTCAGATTGGGGTGGCCATCCCTCTTCTCTCCTTTTAGTTTATAAATCTATTGTTAGAGCTAGGCTTGACTATGATTCTTTCTTATTTGGTTCTGCTTGTACATCTATGCGCTCCAAACTTAATTCATACCAGATATGTGTTTACGTTCTATTATTGGTGCGCTTCGCAGCGCTCCTTCTCCTGTTTTTGAAGTTGAACTTTGCGTTCCTCCTTTGGATGTTCGGGCTCGGTGGTTGGGCTATAAATTTATTCTTAAAAAACTGTCTTCTCCCTTTCATCATGATTCTATTCCTACACTTTATTTATCGATTTTCCGCGTATGGCGTTACTCCAGCAAATTTACCCCATTATTAGCTATTATTATTAATTCTCTTCGTTCTTTTATCCCTTTAATTTTTTCTGCATATAGCCGCTTGCTTCTGTATGACACTCCTTTTGAAGCCTTAGTTTTAGATATTTCTCCAGTTATCTTCCCTCATTCTTGGGTTATCCCATTTCCCTTATTCGTTCTTTTCCTTCATCCATGGTTAATTCTATATTTAATAATTTTGTTTCTTCCCATTATCCTAATTCCTGCTTAATTTTCACTGACGGATCTGTTTCTGAAACTTCTGCTGGGTATTCTTTTTTTATACCTAGCCTTTCCATCAGGTTTTCTAATAATGTTGCCCGTTCTGCCTCGTCTTTCACAACCGAATGCCTTGCAATTCTGGAAGCCCTCCTTATCATTAACTCTTTAGTTTGCCATAATCATAATTTTGTTATCTGTTCTGATTCTCAATCGTGCCTAATGGCGTTAAATTCTTCTCCATTTGTGTCTGCTTCCTCTCATCTTATTCTGCACATTCGCTCAATCCTTTTATCTTTCTCCCGTGCTGGGTATACTATTAATTTGTTGTGGGTCCCTAGCCATGCGGGTATCATAGGCAATGAAACCGCTGATTTTCTCGCCACATCGTGCCCTTGTTATATTCCCTCACCTATTAAACTTCCTTACTCCGATTTTTCCCCAGCCCTCAAAACTTTCGCCTTAAAGTCATGGACTGCTTTTTGGCTGAACCTACCACCCTCCTTTGCCGCTTCCTTTCGTAGTGTTTGCCCCTCTATCCTACCCTTCCCTTGGTTCCACAATATCCCCATTTCTCGTAAATCCATTGTTTCCTTCTCCCATTTACGTTTTGGGCACAATCGTCTTCCAGCCCACTCCTTCAATTTATCCCCAAATGATTCTCCCTTTTGTACCTTGCACGATGGATCTTTTATCTGTAATTCCACTCATCTCCTCTTCGATTGCCCTGTCCTATCCCATCAACGTTGTATCCATGAAAATTTATTTGCTTCTTACAACATTCCTTTTTCATTTCCTTATATATTCCAAACCTCAAACGCTTTCCTGATCCATTCCATCTTAAATTTTTTCCTTTCCGTAGGATTTTCAATATAATCTATATATATTTTTTTTTTTTTTTTTTTTTTTCCTCTCTCGTTTCCTTTTTTATTTGTTTTTGCATGTATTTAATTGTTTTCTATTATTAATGGTTATAAATATGTTTTAAGATTCTCTATAAAAAAAAAAAAAAAAATGTTCATCAGTATTTCAGTTCATAAGATTACAAACAATTTTGTTTGAAAAAAAAAAAAATTATTTCATTTTGAAATTTTGAGATGTTGGAGATCCGAAGATAAATTTTAATTATCTTTTTCGTTTTCACACCCATTATCATTCGACGTGATTTCAGATATTTTTAACAATTTTAAATTGAATGTGAAGTGTATACTTTGACACTATCCTAATTGTACATGTTGAATACTCCAATTTATAATATATTATTTGTTTAATTCTTTTTTTGAATTGTTAAAACAAACGGTCAATCAAACTCACGATCCAAAGTCACCCGTTGGCAATAGCTTGTAAGAAAGACTATTAAAAATATTAGAACTAGACATCTACGTAATTTTTAAATAATACAACAAAGTAATAGTTTGTATATTCTCAAAATTATTAAGCAATCGATTGAAACACGTTCTGAACACTGATATAATAACGTCGAATGGAAAAAATACAACAAAAAATTTATATCGAATTAATAAATAACATAATTAATCCCTATTATTTTACTGGGACGTTTTGTTCTTCTAAATATGATATAAAAAAATTATTTAACTTAAATTTAAAAATACTAGTTTCAGAAAATAACACCAGAATAATATCAACACATCAACAATAAACACGCGTAACAAAATATTTAACAAAAATAAAAATTATATAAATACAACTTATAATATGATTCTTTAATTATACACATTATAAACAAAATTAAATTTATACGATCGTAATGATTCAATATACTAAAATCTATTAATCAGGCCAGTCCAAGAAATGGATCAATTACTCATATAATACAAAATGTAACTTAAGGAAAATTTAGAAAAAATTTTAATTTAATTAATTCCCCTTTAAGATTTCTTCATTTATAATACCATGTGTGAACTTGAAGCATTATATTCTTATTTCATTGCAAGTCGCCAATTCTCTTTAATTTCCTGTGTCCCTAGTTCTTAAAAATATAATAACATTTGAATTAACACGATTTGAAATAAAAAGTAAGCATACAAACAAATCAATAAAAAAATAATGATTAAACTTATTATTCAAGGCTTGCGAATAATTAATTACCTTAGATCTTATAACAATGAAGTGCTAAATAATTTCTACGGCACAAACATTACAAACATATACAATTTTTACTTGAAAACCATTCGAAATGCTTTAATATTTGCATCGCCACGTTGTGGAATATTAACGTTAAGATATAAGTAATTGCATCTATATAGTTATCAATATGCTATAAAATGAATAGTTAAATTGAGTCTATTCCAATATTTTTTGTCGAATCTATTATTAATATACCATTCAATCAATATTAAAAAAGAACGCAATCAATACTCAGATTTATTTACAAATTTAAGATAGAGCATTTGTTAAAATAATGTAATTCTACTTTATTGTAATTACATTATATACAGGAAATTTAAACTACATAAAAATAATATCTTTTTATAAAAAATAGCTAAATTCATTCTGTTTGTACTATAATTTTCGTACTATTTTTGCCTGCAATATCATATTCGTAAAACACTATTTTTGTAATTTACGAATAATAATAATTACAAGCTTTCAATTTGACTGATGAAATCGTGTTGATTGAAAATTTCAATAAATAATTTTATATTTTTAAAACTAAACTTAATTTAGGAATTAAAAATCAAACATAAACCAATTTCATTTGATAACACAAACTAATTTTATCGCTTTTTTGTTACATATAAAAACTTCTAATTTCATCCCCTTCTTTGTTTACAAGTAATCGAATTTGAATCATGATGATATTTCAGAAATACACTAACTTTTTGAATTTTGATATCAGATAAAAAATATCATACTTTTTATTACATTTACTCAATGAATGTAATAGTTATATTATTGACGAAAATGATTACAAAATTCAAGTTTCTTATTATGTGGGTATTGTAATACTTCCATTGTAAATTTTTGAATTTTAAACCGTGTAAAAACGTCGAGCATAATTCTCCTATTTGTACGATACGTTCAATACTGGCTAAATACTCATAAAAAAAATTAATTGGTAACTTCTTTAAATACAATTCATAAAAAATTACACCCAATTAATATCCGCTCTTCAAATATAGGAACGTGTACAAAAAATATGCTTAAATTTAAATTATTATTAACTTAGAATTATTTCCGACATTTACTATATTCTCAAATTATATTAATAAAATCTTAATAAAAAAGTTTGCTTAAATCGAGTTAAGCAACTCTATACTATAAAAGATACAGAGTATTCTATATACAATTTATACCTAAAATAATATTTAGAAAAAATCGAGGAAATAGTGAACTCGATTCATCGAGTTTTTCATGAATAATTAACATTGATAAAATCAATACATTTATAATCGATAACATGAAATCATATATTTCACGTTTGGCCTTATATAAGTCTAAAAAATAATAACATCTGTTAAACACTAATTTGATTTGAAAAGAACTTATAAACAAGCATTATCAATGTTGATTTGATCAATAATTATTTGGTTTTTTGATAATTAGCTTCGGGCAAAAATAATCCAAAACTGTCAAGCCTTGCATTTTTTTCGTATGCTATATTGTTCCACACCAAAATGTTTCTTAATGTTATCACACCTCGCATCACTACACTAATGATTAAAGAATCATGTATTGCTATATATTTTTGTGAAAATTTTCAATTCAATAAAATGGCAGAGCCCTTGAAAGTTTTGTTTTTTACTCGACTAGAGCAAGGTCTAAGATTCGTGCAAATTTTCCTATTGTTATTGATTTAAATTATAAGCTTACTTTTTAATTTCCAAATTTAATTTTATCAATTGATTATTTTTAATACCCCCCCTTATACTACCAGGAAACTAAAGGAATTAATAATTTTCATGTTTATAATGTATTAATTGTGATGTTACAAATGTATGGTTTCTATAATCTCATGAATCTGTTTCATATTCCTCATTTTTTCGAAATTATATTTAGTATATCTTTTTTTTATTTAACTAACTTTATCTTACTATATATAATCTGAATACTACCTCGATTAAGCAATAATTCTTTTATTAAATTTATAAATATAATCTTAGTAATACATACGTACAAATGTCGAATCATATTATAATTCATAATTATTTATAATTTAAGCTTTATTGTGTTCACGTGGCCTATATTTGTAAGTGGCCCTTAATAAGTCTGGAACAGGTGTTATGATCACTTAGTTTAAAATACCTTAGCTCTACCAATTATTTTTTTTATCCAATTTTTTTAGCCATATGTGAAAACTATACGACAAAAAATACATATTTATGATCGACGTTTGACAAGGTTAAAATCAAAATTTATATTTGATTACTTAAAATTCAATTATTTTGTTAATACTTTTTTTGACAGTATTCTTTCGTCAAATATTTAACCTATTACATCAATTGACGAATGTTATAAAAATATTCAATTTAATCCTGTATAGCAAAATTCCATAAAATGTCAATGATCTGGTTAATTTCTTAATATTCAAATTCGATTCGTTGTTTATCCATCAAGGATGAAATCTGAAGTTTTTATATGTTAAATATAATGCGAAAAACATTTTTTGTGTTTCAATTATGGTTATCTGTTATTTTTTTGATACGTAATATATTAAGTTTTTATACTTTCTATTTTTTAAATTTATTTTTGAAATTTTCAATCAACCACATCATTCCTTCTTCAAAATTGAAACTTTTAATTTTTTTTATTCTAAGTACTAAACTAATTTACTAGATGATAACCAGAAAAAATACGTAAGAAAAATATACTACACTAACAATAATTTCAGCTAAAGTTTTTAAAATGAGATTAATTTGATGAGTTTTGTGCTCTTATATAATGTAATTCCAACTAAAGTACAATTACATTAATTTTATACAAAATTCTCTAGCTCTAATATTTTAATTAAATAATCGTGAGATTCTTTCCTTTTACATATCGATCTGAAATGGTTTTTTAAAGAAAATTCGAAATATAACCTATTCGAATGATATCATCTGTTAATATTTCATATTATCACATATTATAATTATATCTGCACAGCAATTACTTTTATCATAACGTTAATATTCCACAAAGCAGCCGATCAATATGATTAAGCATTTCCGTATGTTTTAAATTAAATTTGTTATTTTTAATTTCTGCCCTATTTTTAAGTTAGCTTCTCATTCGATTATAAGTTCGAAGGTCAATCTTCATCTATTCCAACCTTTAATAACAAGTTTTAATCAGTTTTTTTGGGTTTGTTATGTATCTTTCGTTTTAATTTCCCAAATTTTGTTTATCTAATGTTATTCTATTTTATGACTAGGACATACCAGATATTAAAGAAACGTCGTCCTCTGCAGTGTACATTAATAAGTTAAATCTCAATTCATCATATGGTAATTAATAAATAAAAATCCTAAGAATTTTCAAACTCCTAAAATTTATTTCTAAATATTTCTTAAGTATACATTTTGTAGTATATAAGTATTCTAATCTCATCATACCCTTTTTTAACTAGATTAAGCTATATGTCACATACGTTCTATAAATATAATTCTTTTAAAATTAAACTAGGTTATAATATAAACTCATTTTATAATTCTATTTATTTAATTTTTATTTTGTTTAATTTTTGTACAATTTTTCTATTTGTACTTTAAGCATAATGATTGCGGGTACTTTTTGGATTCTCTGTTTTTTTAAAGTGTAACCTCTACCTATAATTCTTTTTATATACCACTTATTTACACACCAATCTCCTCGTTCAAATAAGAGGATTATTATTTATTACTCAATTCGATTTAAATTTTTTTGTATTTTTTTCCCTTCGACACAGTTATATTTCATGTCAAACCCAGTGTCCTTCCAATCTTTTCGCTAACTTATTTTGAAACTATAACAAACTATTATCTTTTTTTATTAATAAATACGTTGATGTATATATAAATTTTGTAATTTAATTAGCTACAACTTTGCCAAACACGCGTGACCGTTACTCGGATGTGATCCGTTCTAGTTTATTACTCAAATTCTAAACCATATACACCATTAATATTTATTATATATTGAGTATTCATCCAATTATCATATAATCTCATAATTATTACACTTCCACATCAATTTAAAAATGCTAAAACTTCTGCTCGAGTTCTAATCGAATTAAATGCTGGAAAATAGATAAAGATTTTTCAATTTCATGGCCATATCGTTCCTCAAACATCCCCTATTTGTGTCAAAATATAATAATTTTTTTTTTCTTTTCAACAAATCTTTGAAATACTTATGAAACGAAACTTACTATACAATTTTTTTTTTTTTTTTATTAAGATCATATTAAAAAAAATTTTATCCCACAAGTATTAATAGAAAACAATCAATACATGCCAAAAAACAAAATAATTCTAGTACATTGTGAAAAATTTTATTTTTTAAAAATTTAGTAATTTATAGTAAAAGCCGTCAAAGAAAAATTTTGTTGAGGTCTGATTCGTTAGGAATATATATTTATTATAGTGGATTACTATGTTAGTTGCATGTTTCTTCTGGAATTAACGATTTATGATTGATTGTTCGTGTTGGTATGGTGTTTTGTAATAGGAATGGTGTATTTTTGTTGAGGGTGGTTTGGTTTGAGGTTTATGGGGAAATTTTAGTTTTTGTGTTTTTATTGGTGGGTTTATGTTTGGGGTTTGGTTAATTTTGGTTGTTATTTATATATTTTTAATTTTGGGTTGAGAATTTTGAGGAAATGTTAGGGTTTTTTGGGGGGGTATTTTTTGATGTTGTTGGGTGTGTTTTTGTGATTATATGGGATTTTTGATAGGGATGGAAGTGTGTAAAATGATAAATATTATTTGGTGTGGGTAAATATAGTTTGTGCTTTGTGGGGTAGTTGTGATTTGTTTTGGTATTATTATATTTGTTTTTGGGTTAAATGGTATATGTTTGATTTTATTTTAATTTTGGTGTGGTGGATTAGTTTGTTGTGTTTAGGGAATTGGGATTATGGAGGGGTTTTATATTTAATTATGGTGTTTTTAAGTGGTTTGATGGTTTTTTTTTTTGTCAAAGATTTGGATTTTATTGAAGGATGTTTTGGTTATTGTTGTTTTTTTTATTTGGTGGTTTGTGTTTGGTTAATGTGGTTTTTTTTATTGTTTTTGGGTTGTTATAAATTTTGGTGTTTGTAGGGTGTTTTGAGTTTTAGTTGAGGGATTTTTGGATGTATTTGATTGAAGTGTGAATTTTTGTTGTGTATGTTATTGTTTTTGTTGTTGGTATTTTGTTTGGTGCTGAGGTTCGCACTTGTGTCCGTTTTCGAATATTTTGTGAGTATTGTTGCTTTGTAGGAGATTCTGGTGGGGTTTTATTATGTATACCCATCCCTCCGAGCCCGTTCTTCCAAAGTGATCCATTTGAAACGTCAATTTCATAAGGTCAGCTTACTACATTATGTTCGTTAACTGAGTCGTTGTTGTTAATGTGGAGCCATAATTCAAGCATAAATTTGTAATTTATCTGTGCCCATCCTAGCGGTTAATTTTTTGTTTCGTTATGTTAAAGAGGCCTCCCCTATCTGAACCGCTTAAGGACCGTTTAGAGTACCTCCCACCTTGAAGGTGTAAGAAATTATGAACGAAGACTGGTTAACTGGTCATTCATACTATTATCCCATGCTACACATAAATTTAACCGCCATATTAAAATATTTTATAAATAATCCTCGTTGATGACAAAACTCTTACTCTCTTAAATCAATGTTCCACTCTTGAAATTGTTTACTTGTGGCAAGCCTAGCTATACTTTTGTCATCACACTTTTGAGACATTATTGCTCCTTGTAATATTGATTGTTGGGTTGGTTTACGTAGCTATAATGTCTCTGTTATTCCCTATTTACTTATTGTATCCTAAAAATCAAGACACATTCTATAAGTTCATTTAAATCAAGCTTAATGTAATCGCGGCTAACACCTGTGCACGTTACGCGTATCATGTTTTGGTCCCTTTAATCTCTTCGTGTGTTTAGTGTCGGCACTGTACGACCCTATACATTTTACCTGCACTCATTATTGCGTAATTCGGGGTGAATAAACTTAATAAGATGTCGACCGGTTATTTATGTGCGGTTCTTTCTCAATACGTGGAGTGCAACCATTTGAAGTGACGTTCCGCAACAAGAACATAAATATATCTCCATCTTAGTAGCGATTTGTATCACCCCTTTCATCGCACTTCCCAAGATCGCCGCCAACACCTTGTGTAAACCGTCGTGTTTCTAATCGCTTGACTGTTTTTTTTCTCCAGCACTTCATATAATCTTGCTCCACGACTCAGCAATTGCGCCCAACACCACCACCCCGATCGTTTGTTCTTACATTACTTTGTCCACCTTTTTTACACTCCCACTGTTTCCTCTTTACGCCCCCTAAATTCCCGTCGTACCGCCCGCCCCCGCTCTTCCAGTACGTCTTCTCACGCAGCTAACTGTGTGCTCTCGTAGTCTGTTCGTTCGTCTTTCTTCGTTCGCACATTCATGTTGTTTCCTTAATACTCCGGCTACTTACTTTCCCTATCTTATTTTCTGTTTTTTGTTTTTTCCGTGTTTTCCTATTGACACGTTTTAACCCTTGCCACACGCCCCTGATGGGTCCTTATACTTTTGTTCATCTGCACTAAATACAAGTAGCTCTTAATTAATTTTGCGTATCTTTCCTGGCCGCGTCTTTAGTACAACTCCTTTTCTCCCGAAATCCTCTCCTCCCTTTTTTTTAACCTAAAACCTCTTCCACCTACACTGCACCGCGTTACCAAACCTGTAATGCGAACCTCCAATCTCCTCCTCAATTATCATTTTTAAGCCGTTCCTTGAGCACTTATTTCAGCGACTCCTCCCAGATTCTACACTCGTACTCATGGCCTCCACTAAATAGAGAAATCCTCCATCCTTTCTTTTTTGCAAAGCCACTTACTGGCCCAAAATCACAAGCTTTAGCCTCCCTCATCGTCTTTCCCCATCCTGTTTCTTTTGCCTTCTATGTCTTTCCCACTATCTTAAAACTTCAGCTTTTTACAATCTCCTCTCGATAATTCAATACTCCCGCAACAATCAGCAGCCCAAACCGCTCTGACTGTTTCTTGTCAAAGCTCTTCACCAAAGATATCCCGAGACTCTTCTATCCCTGCCTTTTGCCGATTCACCCAGTCCAATACTAGTCCTCTCATCACCGCCACCTAGTAGCTTCCTATCCAACGCATCGTTCTCGATATCATTCAATCGGCGCTTGACCTAAGACGAGCCAAGCTTCGACCGAAATCCGCAATGCCTTCGCTGCCTCTAATTTTTCCACACCTTCTATGCCTCACCGTCTGGCCCTTCTGTCTTTAATCACCTCCCCCCCTCCACCTTACAAAAAACTGCCTCCCTTTCGCCCAATTGTAAAGCAACATCGGCCACCTACCGAGGTGCTCAAGGCGCCCAAAAAGAAACCTCCCCAATCTCCCAGCTAAAACGCTCCATACACTCAATCCATATCCTCCCATCCCTAACGCTCTTCCCAGTAATTCTCTTAATTCTATCCCCACAAACGTCTCTTACCTATCATACACCCCAGATCCACCACTGTACCTCCACCCCCTTCCTTAAATCTCACCCCCCCTCTTTGCTATCCTCTGACAACACCCTTCACCCCATCCTGCACCCCTTCCTCCAATCGCGCTACACTCACGCGGTCATATTCCAACACCAAAATGTATAACATTCCCACCATTTTCCTCTTAATTTTTATTTAACCGTACATCTAACAAACTGACCGAACGTCAACAACTACTTGACACAAGAAAATGACTAGCATGATTACCGAATCGCGACTTCTCCATCAAACTTTTACCTACAATTCAACTATCTACTCACCTCCCACTCCTTCGCCTATACTTTTTGTTCTAGCTACCATCTCCCTACCTCCACAACATCATTAAGCCTAGCGAGAATCTACACCACTCCCTCACCTAGCTATTATCTGGTTCGCCCCCCCAATTATTACAAAAATTTCCTGCATCATTACCTTTTCGCCTCCCAACGTCCAAACCATCGTTGCCGCGTTTAAAACCCCTAACTGAACTTCTTGTAACACAACTACCCTCTGCTGGCTCTTTTTACCCTCCTCCACACAATCTCATATCGTAGCCCCCCTTCTCACACCACTTTCCCGTCGTCCCACATCCGTCATTCTTACGTTTCACTCTATATACGTAACCTTACCTTTGCCCCTATAGCGTGAACCCTTTCTTCAACCACATTCCGTTCTTTCGATGTTTCCCTGACCCCCCCAACCACCTCGTACCTATCCTATCGATTTGCTGCTCTTCATTCAGACTTGAATCTCTCCTTCTAATAGCCATCAATCCATCCTAACCTCGACAACCGTTCTAGCATTGACATCTACCTAACAACCCATAAAAACGCTACTTCAATACTCCTGCTCCTCACAGTTCCCAGACTCCCCACACCAAAACAACCGTCGAACACCCAACCCCCCCCCATCAGGGGGGGTCAAAAATAACCGACTACCATCGCTGCTCAACTCTATCACCCTCATAAAAACCTAATTAAACGCATCCTATAAATTCTTTACTTCTCGATCTCCGAATCCGGTCTAACTTTTCTTCTTTTTTTTCGCCAAGCCAATCTAATCCCAACAGCGTTTATTGATATTCTCGTCACATACGCCTTCTCTCCACCCCTCATCAAAACAACTCATACTCTCGACCCGACTTACTGTATTTTTCGCGACTTCCTCACCCAATCTCACCCAACCAGCCTCGTAGAAGTAGGATGTCCCCCAAAGAACCGAGGTCCAACAGTTCCACCTAATTCGACTCCAATTCTCTCCTACTTCTCCGTATAATAGATCTCTATTATTCCACCCTGAAAAAATCCAACCCCGTAAAGACGGTATACTATCTCTGCTAATATCTCTTCCTGTAACTTCCTCTGCCAATCTCTAGTTCCTTACGCCGTCACCTCAATTCACTTACAGCCCCAAAGCCTAGTGACGTCCTTCCCTAACAGCAACCGATCACTCCCCCCTCCATACAGACCCTTTCAGCTTGCCGTCTTCCATCACATTATCGTAACTGCGCTCTAAGCGAGTGAACCTTCACGGTTATCCAACTACATTCGCCACGACGTTCAGTAATTTCATCCTAACATCCACATACTTAATCTCTCAGGTCTCTGTACTATTAGCCTCTCGAACTACACCCTCCGCGATTCCTCCTCGACGTTCAACACGTTCGACTGGGCATAGTCTCTATTCAATATGTCCCCACCTCAACTTTCCCCCCACTTAGAACGATCCTGCCTCTCCACATCCATCAGTCCATTTGTTGACTCCCCGCATTCCCCTCCCATCACGATGGGCCCACAGACTTTTCTATCCCAAGCACTGTTGTTAAATTTGCTCCACAACAGCCGCTTCGCCAAGCTTTCTACACTTATTCTTCCCCACAAGGGCCCGCTCCCAACGACCGCTCTATGATCCTGCTCCCATCTCCTAACATCATCTCCTTAGATCTTTTATGAATTATAATTGCACTGCCATTAACATTCCTTAGTGCGGTGTCTGGCTTTTAAACGCTTACCCCAATCTTGTATCGTTGCTGTAAACCCATCATTGGACTATTCCCCAAATTTCTCATCTCGCTATCACTCTCTCCTGCTCACTGCTTTTATAGATAACCTTCGACATTCATCCTAATTTACCTTTTTTTGCTTTTCATTGTATGGTCCCCGACAAATCTTCGCGCCTTCTCACAATCGTGTGAAATTCCTTCCTACCCTTCCCCAGACCCCTTTATCCGTCCCTCAACCTTTTCGCTGGGGTTGTTATTCGTTTCCTGTCATATCCCTTTTCATTAGACGCCCAATCTTCAAAGAAATCAGCATAATTACCTCCTCGCAAACCTACTTTCGCGCAACTTGTCGCGCTATCGTTCTTTTTGCTCCCATATTCCTTCATTAATGGCATCCCAATCTTCTCCCTTATCTAACACGTACCCGTACCTCCCTTGAACACCTTCCGTTTTCCATCTTCAAGTAAAACGCTTTGGTCATGATCTATTGTGTCATGGTGTGTTTTTTTCCTTCTTTGTACTTTGCTTCGAATTTCTCTCCCACGTCGCCTTACGCCAGTGCCTCACTGCTCTACCCGATTATATTGGGGCCCCCCACCTTTTTCTCCGCACATAACCTCTTTCCCTTTGCTTCCCACTATTCTTTCATCGTTTCAGTAGTAAGTACTTTTAGTTTGCCCCGCGTGTGAAATTGTTGACCACACCTCGGCTTGATTCCGCTCTACCCCCTTTTTCATTATAATTTCTATTAGTTTGGCCGCCTCCCGGCCATTTTATATTTATTATCTTTTATCATATCTTTCGCCACTTTCTTCTTTCATTTTCTTCTATCTTCCGAACTGTCTTTTGTCTTCTGTTCATACAGTCCTCATAAACTCATCGCGTGCTTATCACCATACCTCATCTACTCCATTTTGTACCTGACCTATAGTTCCGCGTATTCTCCACCTGTGATACCTATTGTTCCATTCGTCTCCTCCCGAGTACCGCTATTGGAGTGTTTGCTCGTTTCCTTAACCTTGGCCTTCTAGTGGGGTCCTTTTTCCTTTCCTACACCTTGTTTTTTCCCCGTCTGCTCCGCTCCCTTCATTGGTGGCCCTCTATTCCTGCCGTTACCGCTACTGACTTTTTTGTTTCCTATGCAATTCCATCCTACTGCACTTACTCTCCAGCATTGGGCCCACTTGATAGATCAACGCGTTAGCAACGTATTTTTAATCTTTCCCCCCATCCTCCTTATACCCTAACTGGATATATAGTTTGTATTTAGTATCAAGTTAGAAAGTCTTAGTTGTATTTTATATTTTTGCAGTTTTTTATACTCATATTGACTTTGTGTCCCTCATTAATTTTTTTTATTGTCAAACTAATGTTCAAGGCACCACTGCATAGTAATATGTTTTTTCGCCTAGATACACATATTATTGCATGTTTTTCCTAGTTCCCAAATTGTTTCTATTGGGATTAACATATTTTGATTCCGCCTAGTTCTATGTGTGTACTTATTTTATTTATAAGTTCCTTAATTTTACACTGTTTTTACCCTTTCTCCAGTTATCTGCGCCGACTTAGTTGCGGCCCGTCATACACCTTCCACGTTATACTAATGTTTCCTATTCCTTATGCTTTATTTTTCTAATTAGTTGCTAAACCTTTCTGTTAAATCATTTGTAGATACAAATTGAAGAAAATCTTCTCTACAACTATGTTGCAATCATCAACTTAGTTCACATACGTTACTTTTCTATCCTGTTATTTCGGTTGTTTCCATCTCTTTACTATATACAGGTCGCTTTACGTTTCTATCACTTCTTTTGGTTTTTAAATTTGTACAGAATCAATGATAGCATTTTGACTGTGACTTTTAATCTTATTACGTCACCGAATTTTTTTTTTTTTTTTTTTTGGTTTTGCCAATAATTTTTAAGTTGTGAGTCACCACGAGCTCTATAACACAAAGTTCCCTATAATTCCTTCATTTGTTTTCATTTTGTCTAAATTTATTTTTTACCAAAATCTCTGTTCCTCGAATTGAAGATTCTTGACGACCCTAAAATAATACCTCTTATAAGCAAGATATTTTTTTCGATTTCCCTCCGATTTGTTTATTACGTACTTATCCTATTGAATTTACTTTAGACACACTTGATTATTTTTTGCTTTTTAAAAATTTGTCAGCATCCGCTACATTTTCAACAATAATGTATTTTCCGAATGTTTATATATGTTCTATAGCTGTTCCATTATTATATTAATGTATATTATACGTGCCAATAGGGAGCGGGCTCGACTCGGAAACTTTTCCTTCAATGCGCTACTGTCAGGCCTCTCTCGTCCTACGATCTCACCATTGGTATTTTTCTTCCTCTACTCCCGATATTAATACACAATTTAATCAACTTTCTAATCAGATTAATCTTAATTAAATCTTTTAATGTCATTACTTACTTAATATATTTCCTTTTATTAAAATTCAAAAATGATTAACTCTCCACAAATAAGCCCTCGTTAGTTTGCATTTTATCTAGCAGGAGAATTATAAATACATTTAAATGAACATATAAAAGTATATATACTACATTTTTAATTGCGTTCTCTAGAAAAATTCATTATACCAAATACTCATATTTTCATATTACCTGGATATAGGTTACTAAAATTTGTATTACCAATATTACAGCAACAGCGGTTAAGCATATTGTAAATAAATCTACACTTTATCTTCACACTTCCAATTTAGATCAGATGAAATATGATGCACTATAATATTAAACGAATAATATCCAATCACTATAGTGCTTATTCTCCGATCCTCATATTATCGAATACAATTTTTCACTGATTATTAATACTATCAAAACATTATATATTGGTTCTGCGACTTTAATACAAGTCTAATCTTGCTGTTTTGCTAACATCCCCGTGCCCTTTAATACAAATTATTTTATAATTTTTGATCACTTATACCTGCTAAATGCCATCATATCTAGGATATACCCTATTTGTGATATTAGTGTTACAAAAGTCCCAGCATTTTTCTGTTTCGGTTTACAATATTGGGATTTAAATTCTGACTACCTCCTCTGTGGTGTTCATCCGCGACATTTATCTCGTAAAGAATTCATTAATTTTATTTTTCCTGTCAACCACGGAAAAGGTCATATATTTGATTATCCACTTTGGATCCTTATTGCAAACTTTAGGCTGCCTTTGAATAATGAAAAGTAACTATTTTATCCACCCTTATTCAATCAGCTGCTTATAGCTACTAAACTAGAAAAACCAATTTCTAATGTCCATTTTCACTTTTTTCCGATCAAATTCCTAGTCTATTAGTTGATAACGTTGCAGACTTGTTACCATGCTTCACGGCTATCATTTCTTTTTCACCATATTAAACTCGTCCATTTTTTAAAAAAGATTCTTGTAAAACAAAAAATAAAGCTTTGAAAAATCATTTATTTAAGGTCGATTTTTCTTAAGATAGATACAAAATATTTATATTTTCGTATTTTTATTACAGTAATTTACTTTTACGTTTATATATTTCCTCGGTGCATATTTTATTATGTAATTGTATTTTAGTATACAATTTTGCCGTACATTGTGTTGATAGTGAATATGTATAGATTCATACGGCATCCTTAAAATAGTTTGGACTTATTTTTTTATTACTTTTGTTTTATTAGGCGATCATTCCTTTGTAAGTGTTTTATATAAGTTTTTCATATATATATAGATAGAAGTTATATAGTATATATATATAATATTTATATAGATAACAACATTTTCATCCGGCATTTATTTATGACAACTGCACCTATACTAAGAATGTGTAGTTTTTCGGGTGTAAAATTTCTGCCAACCTGTAATTACGTTATTCGTTGCAACAGTTTTGTTGTGGGCTACAATATAGTATGTTACAAAGCGTGTTATCTTTGCTAATCATTATTTATGATTGCGGCTCCAGTTAATCGTTTTTTAATCTATTACCTGACATTTGTGTTTAGATTTGTGTGTATACACCTTTTACAAGTATGGTATATAATTTCCACTTTTATAAAAATATTCGATTTAAGATTCTCTACATAAAAAAAGACTTGCTGTTTGGTGTGTAACCGCATCATTGGATTTTCTTAACCGATTGGGTGAATTTTTGTTTAAATGTTCTTTTTTACAGTTTTTAGAATAGAAATATTTTATATGTTGGTTGTTTGTTGGTAACTCCGATTTTCTGATGTACTTATCCAATCGGCAACATTTTGTTGTTAGTGTTGTGTTAATCTACCTGTTTGTAAGGGAGGGCCGATTTATTGGGTTTTCTGTATAAATTATTATATTGCTATGTACGCGGATGGTAATTTTTCACCTTGGTGTTAAGTGATTTTATTTAGTTTTTGTGCGTCATAAATAAATGTATTAATGTTGTTTTTTTGAGGCTGTTATTAATATTACTTCTTTTAAATGTATCGAAACTCGTCTGACACTCTGCCAATCTTCGTTGCTCTTCGTCGTATGTGATTACTAAGCATTTAAATTTTTCATTAGGTATAGTATCGCTTATTTTATATTATATTATATTACGGTCTTAAAATTAAATTTGGCGGAGTATATTTACACCCCCCAGTAGATAAAATGCAATGCAAATTCGAGTTATACTATACTGGGCAATGGGCTTCAGGAATCTCTTATCTCTATAGCGTGTCAGTTTCTAGATTCAATTCCTTTTTTCTTATACATATTGTCTTTAATTTCACATATAGAGATATATTAATTTTTACCGTTATTTGTCTACGTAATAGTCATTTATGGCTACCTTTTATTTAATTTCTGTGCATTAGGTCGATTTTGGTTTCAAAGTGACGTCTAGTTTCTTTGGTTGATTTGAATTACCTGTTACGTTTTAATGAATTGTTTGTCTGGAATCTTCTCTCATACATAACATTTATTTAACTACTTGTGTTATTTATTTCCGATCTTAACCAAAATCTTTACTGAGATCATTTTGCGGAATTTAATTTTTGAATAATATTGTAGTTATATTTTCTTTTTAATACTAATTTAAATTCATCGTCCAACATTTTGCTTCACATTAACTATCCAAAGTAAAATTTCGATGCCTTTTACACATTATCATAATATTTTGGTATTATTCATAGAAAGTTATGGTTTTTCTTTTTTTGTACATATAACCAACGCAATTTTCGTGTTTCTATTTTGTGACATATATTATTATTTAAACTAACAGATCTTAATTTTTCAAATAGTATAAATTTTATGGGTTTCTGATTAAGATCATTTCACCGTATCTGCCGATTCCATTGGTACTGGATTGTCGTGTTACAATATAAGATTGTCAGTTGCAGATTTACTTTTTGATATTGATTAGTTACTTCATGTTGGTTTATATATAAATAAAAAAATAATAATTGACGGGTATATTTCCATTCCCCCCACCCCCCCCCCTAAAATATTTTTCAATTAATTAATATATAATTATTTTCAAGAACAAAACATTTCCATATTTACCTAGAAGTCCTCTTTTTTATTTTTAACGATTATATATACTTTTGTGATAAAAACTAATTACAAAACATCTGTTATATTCAATTTTGTAAACCTCGCAATTGAAACATTGCTTATTTTCGCTTTAAATTTACTAATCGAGCGGTTACCAAATAGATAAAAAAACCCTAATATTCAAGTATTTTTTGGATTTAACCATCCATGATTTTATTTGTTTGAGATTGTTGTTGTTATTATAATGGTTAACAATTTTTATAAAAAGCATATGTACTCCGTTTTACATAATTTTTCTCGACAAATTATTCATCGTTTTAAGATTGCGTTTGTTATCTTGTTACGAGAGTTGTCCAAAGTAAGATAGAATCCATATCGATTGTTCAATCATTTGTTATATTTAGCCAATTGTACGTAACCATATGATTACGTAAGCGTCGTTTCACTTACGACACTCTACATACACACCGTATTCACAATCCACAGTCACAATGCGTTCACCTACAGACCTTTAACTACACTTCCATTAATGTTGTTTATACTTGTCATGCTTTTTAGAGACCTTTTGATGGTATACCTATTTAGGTCTCTGCCAATGATGTTATCGTGGGGTAAATTGGGTGTAACTGATTTCCCACGCTTTAAATTACAATCGCTTGTTTTTTCTTAGACTTGATGATTTCATTCTAATTGCGTAGTATGATAAAATTCCCGGGAATTTAATTTATAAAAAAAAAACTATTTTCCTTATCAAATTTCTGATATTGGAATTAAAAGTTGACATTTTCTATCATTAGTTTTGTCTGTAAAATTTGCATTAAGTCTCATGTGAAGCCTATTCGTGTCCAGACGAAACGAGTTGACCTATATGTTCAAAATGTCACTATGTACTACGCCGCGAAAATTAAAGTTTTTTTTAAACTTTAAAACCGGCTCAAAAAATCGCTGAAGGTTGTATCTGTTTGGTGATGTCAGTATTGTAAATCACCCGGTATGATGTTTAAACGTTCCATTATGGTCTATTGGACTCGAATCAGTAGTCGTGGCCCCGCATTCTGCTTTTTGGATATATCTAGCGAAATGTAAAATGGTGTCGAGCTTTCGGCTTGACGCTTTCTAGATATGCAATGCATGAGTATTTCTTTGTTCTGTCTTAAATTGTTGAATAATTGTTTTTAGTGGGTGTGCATCACGTTTCAATGCAGTTTTTCCACTGTTTTCGTTTGTCACGTTTACGGCTCTCTATAAATTGGTAATTTGTATCACTATTCAGTCAATGTGCTAATAATTCTACTTTTTTTTGCCATTATTCTATATTTGATTATTTTTGTGTGTTTTCTATTAATTATTGGCCGTACGTGTTAGCCGTCTACCCGTGTTGTACGTATTGCTTTATGATTGTGGTATGGCCTACGACGCTTTCTGCGTCTTCGTCCCGCCTTACAATCTTATTCTAGATTTATATTGTTTCAATGTGCATTGATTTGGATTATTAATATGTGCTAGATTCTCCGTCTCCTTTATCTTGCCATCCATATAATGTGGATGACTAATTATGAAGGCTCATAACGTTAAGTTACTACCTTACAAAAATAATGCTAATTTTTCGTTTAACCCCTTATCAATTGGCGTAGACATTGATCTAGATATGTTATGTTTTATTTTTAATATTTTTTTTTTTTCCTTTTATTGTTTTTTGTTATAAAATATTTATCAATTAACATTTTGATGGTGATGTTCTGTATTGGTCTTATCCGTTTGGATTGAGTTGTTGTATTTATTAATTGAAGTCTTTATTTAACGGTATTAAATCAAGTATTGTTTTTATTTTTATAGTTTATTATTAACTTAAAGGATCTTCGTTATTTATTATTTAAGCTAAATTATTTTACTCTACTAGTAAGTTATTATCTCGTAATTTTTTAATTTTTATACCTTATATATAAACAAATAGTACAATTATATAAGATAGCCGGGGTTGTTTCTTAGATGGATATCCTTATAATTTTGCTCCAACCTTTTGGGGCTTTCATTATTTTGATTATGGAGGTTGAGTTTAATTATGTACGATCGTGTATTAGTTGTAAAAATATCTTTTTATATTCATGCATCACATATTTTTTTTGTAATTCTTTTATATTTGTTGATAGATGAGTTATTGGTGTTATTACATTTTAGGGGGATGTGTTTGTTCCCATATTATATCTATTGTTTTTGCGCTTTGGGGGAATTGGTACTTTTTCCCACTCGCTCTCGTTTGTCCACGCGTATCGACTATTATGGACCGCCGATTATCATGTGGTTTTTCTATAGTCTTATGAGTTATCATTGATGAGATTTATATCTGTTAAGCAAACACTGTGTGTTTGTCTCACTATTTGTATATCTTGCATATAGCCTGTAAGTCTGTCCTTTTATATTTCGTGTGTAGTTATGCTGCGTTGTTTTTTTGGCTAGTGCGGTTATGCGTATCGTTTGATTCTGTGGTAGTTATGTTGCTGAAGCATCGTTCATATGTAATTATCGCGTCAACGCTAAGGAGTGCGTTTTCATAAATTTTATTCATGTTGTTATTGCTAACTTTTGGCTTTGCTAATTTTATTTTCAACTATTTTTTGATTTCATTGTTAAGTATGATTGTTATGGGTTTTCGAGATTTTTATTGTGAAGATCTATCATTTGTAACCTCGTATATGTTGTTTAACTTAAGAATAAACTTACCTACGAAACAAATTAAATTTTAATTCAATGTTAGCTATAGATAATTTTTTTTAATTTTCATTATTTGTTTGAATTATTATAATTCAAAAATGAAGTTTGTCTAAGTTTAAATGGCACTTATTTTTGTTTGTTTTGTGATTTTTTATGGTTGTTTTTGTGATGGGGCTATTTGTCTGTAGTTTCGTGTTTTGTGTGTTTTTTTGGTCTTATTTTTAATTTGTTAATGATAATTAATTTGTATACTTTACATTGTCATCTTGTTCCTTTTTTTGATCTAAAATTCTCATTTATGTTTGTATGTAGTTTCTATACTTTTTTGATGTGTTAGTTTTCTTATTTTTTTCATATTCATGTTTTCGTGTGTTTTTGTTATTAAAATTGTACACGGTCTTTAAATTCATAATTTCATGTTCTATTGATTATTTTGGGGTTGGCAGTATTAGTATCTGTTTTTTTCATTCTAATTTTTTATATTTTCTTGTTGGGGGGGCAGATCGTAATGTAATTTTTTGATTACATCTTTAACTAGTACCCAAATATTGAGTTTCTGACTGTCTGCGTTTGTTGGTTGCAGTTATTTGGCAGCTAATGATTCTTTTGTTCATGTTGTATTATGTATATCACGTCCTTAAGTATCAGTATTTGTGTGTATGTTGGCTCCTCTTTTGATTTGTTGCGTAACTTAACATTAAAAGTCATTATTTCTTCAGTTTCTTCTCCACAATGTTGCACACTTTGCTCATTAGTTAATATACTACTTCTTCTAAGAATTTTGGTTCGACGTTTGTCTGCATTTATACCCCACTTTTTTGCTTTAATTTATTTTACTTGGCTAGTTGTGGATTGATTGTATTGAGATTTTTTAGTTCTTTGATGTCACTTCCCAAATAATTACAAAACCATTGATGTTTCCTTAAGTCCGTAAAACAGTTTACTTTATTTTTCGTTTTTATTTTTTTATTGAAATATTATTTAAATCGCGTCCTAATAAAATGCTTTATTTGGTTAAAGTTATATTGTAGGAATTACAATCCTATAAAGTACACTTCGTTTCATACTTTCTATATAATTATTTTACTTATTCTAGAATTCGTTTATCTATTTCATTGTTCTCGAGTACCATTAAACCTTTCTCCTTCCTCATTTGGGAATGATAAACAATTGAGAATGATAACTTTAACGATGTTTTTTGAATATTTATTGAGTTCCTTCGGTTTGCTTTTTGTTTTTTACTTTTTCAACTTATTTACCTAAATTATATTTTTATATTCTTTAATTTTTAGTTGTTTCTTTTTTTTTTAACATCTCTATAATATTATACTTTCTCATTTTTTCATTTTTAGTTCTCTCCAAATCAAGAAACAATATAAAATTTATAATTTTCAAAAAATATTGTAATTTTTTCAAATAAGTTTTTTAAGCACTGAGTAAAAGAAGATTTATTTTATATTTTTATTATTTTACTTTCTTCTTAGCGCTGTGACTAAAACAACTTCCGTATCGTAGGCCGTCAAGCACGGTCGTCAACACAATAAGATTTTGTTTCTCAGCTATTCGTGGTACTTTTCATCATTCTCGTTCGCTATTTATATCTGTAAACTTAATGATATTTCTTATTGAGGTGAATTCTTTTTTATATCCTGTTTCATAACACCTCCGACTTATATGTGTTTTCTTGGGCCGTTTTCCAATGTTCATATTTCTGTACATTTTTGTGTTAAGGTTTCTGAGGTTCCTCTTCTGTCTCATTCTTTTGAAGCTAGTTCGCTATTTCGGCTTTACAAGCTATATTTCCTATTTTCCGGTTTGTTACTTTTCAAACTGTAATACTATAGTACTTATAATTTTGTTTACTACATGATATTATGTCTGGTTGTGAATGCTACTATAATCTTTGTATAACTGGCTTGGCGCCATCTCGCCTCATTTGCCTTTTTATTAAAACTCAAATTATGTTTTATTCGACTTATTAACGGGGTACCACACGATTTTTCTGTAATGCGGAACACTTGTTCTTTGACTTCGTGATTGTTTTAATTTTATCTTTCTGTTTTCTGATTATTTTCGAAGGATTTAGATCGTGTTCTCCTTTTTTTTACTCTTTAAGCGGAAATTGTTTTTGCTCCTTCTCATTGACTATATTGTTTTGTTCCGATTCACTTATTGACTTCCGTTTAATCTATAAATGAGCCGATTTCGCTATAGAACTTTTTCCATATGATTTTTTTACACTTAATCTTAGATGACAATGCTTATCGGAGATTCTTCTGTGTGTCAATATTTCGCAATTGTGGGTGAGCTGAGGCTTTTTGTTGTGTACATTAAATCAGATTTATTGTAAAGATCTCCTCAACAACAACTAAGTTCTTGTGTTAAGTGTTTGGGGACTGGCAATGGTGGGTTTTGCCTGTCAAATTAATACATATCGTTCACAATTTCTGTAGTGCGGTTTATTCTTACAGTTGTTCAGATAAAATTTTATGCGTTTGGTGCTTTGAATGACAAATTTTTCAAACTGGATATAAGTTTTTATAGGAAATTCATCTGCTTTGTATTCTTCACTGTGTCTCTTTATCGTTCCACAGAAGCCTATTAAATTAGCTCACTGTTAGTTTAGATATTTCCCTTGTTTGTAGAGTTCGTTCACAAGTAATATCCCATCTAGAACATTTACTCAAGATTTTCTTATTTTTTTTCCTAAAAATCCTATTTAATTCTTTTTTGTGGGCAGTTTTTATTTTTTCGTGTACTTGTTATTAGTATATATACTTTTTGATGTGTAGTTTTGGCACTTAAGCTCCAGTTGGATGTTCTTGATAAGTTTTACAAAGATACTTGGTGCATTAAACCATCATCAGTCCATGTTAGTATACTTAATTATAATTACTATATTTATTATAAGTTTGTTACTTGTTAATTTAGTATAATCAAATACCTAGAATATTGTACTTCCTATATTGCAATCATCACTTTCAATATGTATTCATCATTCTAGGACCTCAGATTTATTCAAATCACATAATTTGTTATTGTAAATATGATTCTTGCAACAATGGCCCACATTCTCATTTTTTCTTTGTATACCATGGGTGGGGTTTTTGTTTATAATCGTTTAGATATTAAGTTTGAATGTTTTTGTATACGATCTACTTGATTTGCATCTCATCAGTTTTGGCTAATTACTTTGTCTTTCTTTTTGGACTCAGCCTTGACCCCTTGCTCCGTACGTTAACAGTCAGCTTGCTGTTCCGTCTGTGTTGAAGTGGTTTAATTTATTATCGTTTTCGCATGTGATTTTAATAATTTATTTTGTATTAATTATTATATTTGTTGTTCATTTTCTTTTTTTTTATTGTTTATTTGAACGTTCATATCCTAAGGCTTAAATTTAATTAATTTTTTTATTTGTGTATATTTTCAAAATTAATTTTTCTGGTTTTATATTCATTAAGTTTCTATCAATTAATAATTAAAAAGTTATAACCTTTTGAAATCTCTGATGCACTCATATTTCCGGCTCGTTTGCATCTAATTTTTTCCTTTTATAGGCATCTCAATTGTTTAGTCATCCCATGGCAGCAGCCATAGAACTGGCGTGCATCCTGTCAACTTCGGTAAAACGTTGTTATATTTAGATTAATAGAGTATTTGTATATAATTTAGTTGATTGTTTGGTAAGTAGTCACTTGTATTTTATGTCCTGACTATTTTACATTAACCAATTAAAGCATTTTTATTCGACGCTTCACCAGATAATTTTTTTTCAATTAAAAAAAAAAATATAAAAACGAAAAATTTGTAACCCATTTTAAGGACTTAAGTAACCATCATTGGTTTTTTGTAATTTTTGGAGAAATTGTCTTATTTATTGTTTAGTTCTAATGTCAATCCCTAATTTCTAGAAAATGTATTTAGTATTTTAAACAAATAGGGGGGTAATAAATTGAAATCCCGACACACTACTTAAATACTTCCATTTAAAGTAGTTGTATTTGTAACCGTTAATCTCGCCTAAGGACTAATCTAATTGTGGAAAACTAAGATATAAATGACTTTTTTATTATTTATGTGCGCCTTCTTTGTTTTTATGAAATATAGATACTATCTGATACTTATGACGCTTGATTTTTTTTTTGTCATCTAATCGTCCACTTATGAAATACTTCTGATGAAAAATTAATGCTTCAATATCATCCATTATGTATTCCCCGGTTTTCTTATTTTTTCGGGTTACCATCTTATAGGATGGATTCAAAAATTTAATGTCGTCTCGCCTATATAAATGTTTATATAAAAATTTAAAATGAAAAAACTTTTCTTTGTTCGAAGAAAAATTATCTTTCCTTGGATTTGTTATTCATTTGTTTAATGCTACGAGTAATTATTGTTTTTTTTTAAGTATGCTGTTTTTATTGTTTTTGTATTATCATTTTGTTATTAAAATTTAATAACATAAAAAAATGTGTGCTAAATTAATACAATAATATAAAATGTGCATTTATCTTTAATTGGCATATATGTCCATTGTAATAGATTACAAATTTTTTAATCATTTACAAATGATTAATTTCAATTTTATTTAATTCCATATTAAAACGTTTACTACCTCTCTCATATTCAATCTTTCACTATTGTTAATTTTTAAATCAATTTAATTTCATTATATTTGTACTTTTTTTTATTTTTACTACGTAATGTTTGGATGTTTTTTATTATTACTTTTGAATTTGTATTATTTTTTTTATTTATTTGAGCTTTTCTGTTTTTATTTATTTTTTGTTTCTATTTGGTTTTGCTTTTGTGATCAACATTATACTGTGTTTTTGGTTTTGGGGTGTCAATTTTATTCGCGTTATACCAATAACAAAAATACGTAAAAATGATATAAATTAATACGTTGATAAATAATATTTACATTTTCTTATTTACCGATATTTTCCATACTTGTTTTTATTTATCATGTTAAGCTGTCTGTAACGTTGTACTATATTTTTTTGTGTGCTGGTGCAATTCTTTAATAACACACCCAAATCATTATCTTTCCGATGATCTCCAATACCTTATCTATTCAATCGCAACTATTGAGTTTATAAACGATTGATATAGGGACTGAAATTCTTCGTTGAGTTTTACTTCGATTATGTGTGTCCAAATAAATTTGTGTTTGCCGTTCGTCTTTGTATTTCTTTGCCTTATTCTTTTGTGTATTTTGTTTTTAACTGGAATCTGTGCCGGAATGATTTCTAGCGTTAATCAAGCTGGTATATGAGTTGAAGGTTTTGGCATTACCATTCCCCCCAAATGACGCCACTAATTAATGATTGATTTAGGGTTTAGTTTATGTCTTCTCGATTTTCGTGGGTTCTTAAAATTTATAATCTATCATTATTAGTTTGTTGTGGATGTGTCGTTTTTTTTATGCTTTATTATAAATGTTTTGTTTCTTCTTAATTTCCTTAGTCATCGTTTTTTTTTGCGTTATCTAATCTCTAATTTTTATAAGGTGCGGGCAGGATCACTTTTGGTTTTAGTGTTGTATCACATACTTGTACGTTTCTAACTGTTTTTTTTTCATTTAAGTTGTTCATATTTGGTCTTTTATTAATGGTATTTTATTTATTTTTACTTTGAATTAATTTTGTGTTGTGTTTTGTTTTTGTTGATTTTTCCTGTTATAGTTGCATTGTCGTGTGGGTTGATGTTCGTATGGTTTATGATATTGTTGGGGGGACACACTCTTTTCAGGGTTCTTTGTATTTTGTTTTTGTTTGTGTTGTGGTATTTCGATATAATAAAGTATTAGATTTCTTAAGTTCATTATTCTATTTTTGTTTGTTGCCATATTTTTTTTTTTCATATCTTTATTAGTTACAAAATTTTAAATATATTCATTTTTTTTATGTTCCATTGTTTAACCAAATTGATTAGGGTATTCCGTTTAATTTAGTTGGTTTTTTTTAAAGTGTATCCTAACCTTAAGGTCGCCGTCCTGTTTGTCTTCCTCTTTTTTAGCGTTGGCTTCGTATGGGGTAGGTGTTATTAGGATATTTTTTTTAGTTTATCTATTGACAAATTATGTATTTAGATTTATTCTTATGGTCTTGGTTTGGTCATTTTAGCGCAGGATCCGCTAGGGGGTATAGTCCTATTCTTTTTATACTTTATTTATTTTCGGTTTGTTCTTTGGCACGTTGGTGGGTTTTTTTTAATAGTTTTTCCTTTGCTATTTTCTGTGTTTGGTTGATTAGTTTATTTTGTCGTGTCGTTTGGGGCTGTATTGAATTTTGTAGCTTTCCGGAATCGTGTCCTTTCGTATACTGTGGATATTCTATGCAGATTCGCTTTGAATGATTATATTATTTTGACTCGGGATTGATTTGTGTTTTGTCTGTTAACTTTCTTTTACCCGTATGCATTTGCCATATCCTTGAATGCGTATACGACGATCGGTTCGATCCAATTTTTTATAACTTTTCTTTGTTATCAGTTGGTTGTATGTTTTCGGACGGCCTCTCCGCTCTTCGAATTCGAGTGACTTTGAACCCTTTTTTGAAACGTTTAAACCATTCTATAGCTTTTGATTTATGCGCATCTCATTATAGTGGTCTTTATTGCTACGGGCGGCAGCTTTTTTTCCAAGTTTTAAAACATTAGAATGT
Source organism: Schlechtendalia chinensis (assembly GCA_019022885.1). Lineage (NCBI taxonomy): Eukaryota > Metazoa > Arthropoda > Insecta > Hemiptera > Aphididae > Schlechtendalia > Schlechtendalia chinensis. Next base: position 57,845 of record JAFHKX010000017.1, read on the forward strand.
TATGCGGGGGGCTATTGTCTGGTTTGTATTTTCGTTTTCCAGTTGAGTTTGTCACTTTCCGCACTTGAGATCTTATTGCTTTTTTACACATATACCTACTGTGAGCTTTTTTTGTCGTCGTGTTGGCCTGTTTCTTGTGGTTTTTTTTATTTAGTTTTTTTTTCTAATAATTAATTTCCGGAACTTTTACCTCTACCAAGTTGTATGTACTTCTTCTCCCCATCCCATTCTTTTTTACTCACATAGCCCGATTGTACATTTTTAATGCTGGAAATCATATTACAGACCCTGCTTATCAACCTCAGTTCCATCTTTGGATTGTCCTAACATGTGGTTTTTCTTCTCAAAAGGGTATATAAATTCATGAATATTTTATTAAATTTATGTTGGACGTGTTTTGGCGTTGGTTCGCCGTTTGGGATCAGTCCGGTTTTATATTAGGGGGTGTGGGCTGTTGTTCGTCCGGTCGTAGATTTTGTAGGTACTTGTGGCTTACATTGTGGTTAATAATTTGGGACATACTTCTGTTTTTGGGGTATTCTATTTATATTTTGGAAAACTTCGTAAATGCATATCTTATTATTATTTTAACAACACATGAAGTTTTGTCGAGAAAAATTAAGTAATCGAGTAAATATGCTTTACTCCTTTTTTGGGGGACATTTAAACTAAAAAATATACAATAATCAAACAAAATAATTTCTTGGCTTCGCTTAAAACCAAAAACTTGATATTAGGTTTTTTTTTCTATTTGGTTTCAGCGCGTTGTGTTTGGTCTTGCCAAAATTTTGAAATTGCAGTTCTGTTATTCATTAATTTATCATTGTTGTTGGTGGGGTGTCCCTCTTTGTAATATTTTCGTTTAATTTAATTGACTTCTAGGTAATATGAATGTTTGTTCTTGAATATATTTATCTAACTTTATATTAGTTATTAATCACCTCTTTATTTTTTTCAATTAAGTAACTATCATTTTAAAATGTTATTCTCTACGGACTTTTGTTTGTGTATCTCGTTCTGCCTTTAATTTTCAGTGGCTTTGAATTGATTTTATTCAGATACCCCTGTTAATTATACACTTTTTGTTTATTTAGTATGTTAATTAAATATAATTTTGGCACATTTTAAAACTATATGCGTGGTTATATTAAATTTCATGTATTCTGTAGTCTTTCTAAGAATTTTACCAAAATTATTTTAATTTTACTGCGTATTGGGTTGTGGAGTTGTTTTTTCCATTTTAGGGTATTGATATTGGTTTGTTTTTATTATGTTTTATTAACTTATTATTTTTCAAATTTTATTTGTCCGCAATTTGGATCTCACGTTTATTTGTTGGTTTTGGGTTTTGTTATTGTAGTTTTTGTAGTCGTTGTATGGGGAAATATTCCTGTCTATTTAGAATTGTTATTGTTGTTACATGATGGCCTTTTCTGATTCTGTTATTCGTATCTAGTGGATAATATATATCCCGAATATCTATATATTTTTAATTAGTGGTTGCACATTTGGGTATTTGTTTCTGCAACAGTATGGGGTTGGCTTTTTTTTGTATATTGCTGTATTTGATGACTTAAGTGTATATTTTAATTTGTTGTTGCGTTACTTTTTTGATATTGTTTAAGAGATTCTCCTCAAGCCCATACCCAGGTTAGTATTATAGATTGGCAATGAATTTCATATAACATGGTGTTAATTAATCCCACTTTTTTTTATTTTTAAGAACAGTATTTTTAGGATGATGAATTTATCCTTAATATATTATTAATTTGTATGCCTTTGTAAGCACTTTATACGTAGTTGTCGACTTCGTTCGTGGCGACGCAGCCGGTGTCAGTCGATTTCGATTCGTTGTACTTTTTTGTATTTTTATTTTTAATTTAAAATCTTTTAACCATGCTTGTTTGAAGCTCATAATAAAATATGCTTCTTATTATTACAGTGGGGCGTGTCCAGTTTTACCCATTCAAATTTTTATATTTTTTTAAGAATATCTTACTATATACTACACTGCATGTCTGCTAGTTTTTTCTATATTTTATTTAAATTGGTTGGACAGTGGTTTTTTAACTTCCTTTGGTGTAGTTTAAATTCTATATTCCAAATTTTTATTTGTTTGCGGTACCGTTTTTAGATATTTAATATGTTTTTTATTATTTTACCTTTATCTGATATTGATCTTTGTTAGTACTACTTTCTGCAGGATTTTTGGTTTAGAGTAGTGTATATCGATTTGTTTTATTTTTTGGGTTTTTTACATAGTGTTCTTTGGTGTTATCTTAAATGTTTACTATTGTATGGTTGGTTTGTATTATTATATTAGTTTTTATTATGGTGTAGTTATCTTTTTTTTTTGGGGAGGTTGTTTGAGGATGGGGGTGTTTTATTTTATTGTACCACTCTTAATCGGTTGTAACGTGGTTAGTTTGTCTGTTGCATTTTTGAGTTTTCGGTTTTTATTCTAAAATTTTATTTGTTTAGGTGAAGTTATTCTTATTAGTGCTGTTTGTTGGGGTGTGAGGCTTTTTTTTTTTATATTTATATTATGTTATTATAATATTTATATTTTTTTATTATTCTTATTTTTACCAATTAATAGGTATGTTCATATATTAACATAATGTATTTTATGCTTGTTTATACTATTTTAAGTATGCAGTTTGATATTAGTTAATATTTAATCTATCTATATAATGTCTAACGAAAATTAATTTTTTCTATTTAATATTAAATTTAAAAATAGGAAATGAGGAATTAAATAATATCAGGTATTGTTTTTATAGTCATATATAATACGAAATAGTCTTTATTTTTTCTTTTTATGTTTAATCGAAATAGTAATTTTTGTTTAAATGCTTTTTTTTTTGGTTGTCTTTTGATTTTTTGTAAAAATTCGTGTTTATTAGAGGCTGAGGTTTTTTGAGTGCCGGAAATTGTTTCTGCTCCTGACTCCTCGTTTTTCTAATTTGACAGATATTATTTTTGTTCTTACATGATTTTTTTTTTTTTAGTTTTTGGTGGTACATAGTGGTTTTTAGCTACCTAAGCACTGTTTGTTTAAGGGTGGTTAATTTTGTCGTCTTCTGCGTTGCCTTCTTCGTTTGTTTTGAATTTTAGTTAATTTGTTGGTTTTTATTTTTTTTGATATTGTATTGTCTGTTATGTAAAACTTAATTTATTTGGCGTTTTCTATTTACATGGTCGCGTGGTTTCATATGGTGCAGATTTGATTATCCAAATTTTGTTAACCGTTCTTGAGTTTTGGCTGGGTATTTTTGTAACTATTATTTTATTGTTCGTGTGGCACTTTTGATTGTTCAATGAGCTGGTTTTTATAGTGTTTAAATTCTTTTTAATAATTTGTTGTATAATTCTGGGCCAAGGTTGTTTAGCAAAACACCCCATGTAATTAGGAGGCTGTTATTAATTCCAACATAGAAAGTTAAGTTTTTGTAGTGTATTATTATTATCTAATTTTTTGTCCTTTATTTTATCGGAGGTAGGATTTTAATAGCACCTTTTGTGATGATTATATTCATTTTTTCATTTTGTGCTTTCATTATATCATCTTATGTTATTTGGGGGTTGGTCGTTTTTTTGGGTTTGTGGGTAGATTTTATTTTATATTGCTTCAAACCGAACCATTGATGTTTTCGTGTTGTGCTAGGGTTTATTTCGTGTTAATGTGATTTTTTTTTTTTGGGTTTTATGTTTTTCTATATGTTACGATTGTTATTTTGTCGTGATATACTTCGTTTTTTTTTCTTATATTGAATTCTATTGCCTTTCATTTTATTGCTTAACTTTGTATCTTATTTGGCTGTGTTTCTGGGTTGATTGTTAATTTTCAAGAAATTTCTTTTATTTTTGAAAGTGTTTTGTTTATTTTTTTTTTTTTTTCTAGTTTGTTTGCTTGATTTGGTGTTTGTTATGATTTTGAAAATATTACCTTTGGTGTGTTAGTGTCCGTAGTGGCATGAGCAGTAAGCTATTGAAGAATAGTTCCGGGCCTTAACACCCCGCCCTCAGATTGGCTCTTTTATTTGTCTTTAGTGTTGATCTATCTTCTTTTGAATTCAGTTTATTAACTTATTCGTAATTTTATTTAGTGTCTGTTATTTGTAGCGTTGCTGTAAATTTTTTTTAAAGCTATTTTTTTCATTCTTTGGTAATCATGTGGATACTGTTCGTAATATACATTTCGGAGTTATGAGTATTAAGACTTGGCTTTATTATTGAGTCATTATTTTATAGGCGGTCGTCCTTGATCTATCAATTCGAGGACACAAGATTTTGGTAAAAAAAAATTTAAAACAAATGCAAACTACCAAATAAGGTCAGTTAGGGGGAACTTTTGTGTTATAATCTCGGGGTGTATCTCAACTTAATAACTTTTACTTAAAGTCCTTATATCTATGATTAGTATAAGTACTACAAGTCAAAATGCTATCTTTGTAATTCATTATTACAGTTTTACTCTATAAATTGGGACTTTATATAGTAATCGATTGCTTTATTGTCATTGCTGATGTTACAACCGATATATCAGGTTTGAACATTATCGCTATGTGCCTAATATGTTGATTGTTGAACTTCTTTTGGCGAGAAGATGTTCGTCACTTGGATCTACAATATATTTTACAGTTTAGTGAGCATATCGCGTGAGTATTGTGGATATCTTTGGTTTTGAACTTTTGTATTTACGTGGACTAGGGTTTGTCGGGCCGCAAAATCTTTGTCGGCGCAGTTTTTTGGTTTAGTCTCATAATCAGTCATTATATCTTTCGCTACTTAATTCATTTTACAGTTTCTAATGGTACTCTTTCATATTTAAATTGTTCTTATCCATCCAATAAAATTCTAGTGGTATCTTGCTATGATTATTCTCTAGATTTTTTTGGTTTTCCTACCTAGGTTATCCATATTCGATTAGTTGTCGAGGGAGCGTCTCTTCGTGTTTGTATTTTTATACTAATTTTATTGTGGAATCATCATGCGTCTATGGGTGCGAGTTGACTTGGTCGATTTGTTTAATTTACAATATTTGATATTATACTTTGTTAACTATTACGACAATTTATATTTACATGCGTTCGCCGTTATATGGAGGTCCCGGCTCTGTGCGTCATGTAAGTAATATCGCGTACCACGCCATCTTTCCCGCTATTTCCTGCTGCCCAAGCCTTCACCCCGTGAGTTGGATGGACGTTGGAATTAAGGATAAGCCTCCAATAGTGGTTTACGAATTATATAGGCTCACCATATAGTGGCCGACACGGATGTACCGTACAACTCCAAATAGAGTGTCACGATAGTAATCATGGAAACACCCAAATAGATGGCCAAGTTTAAGATTAGAGCAAACCTCCCTAATAGAGTCTCGGCTGGACTTGATGGCACACCCAAATTGGTATACCCTCCGCGTGGAGTTTAGCCCGTTCGCTTCGCCACTCCCTGGTCAATACTCGGCTGAATGAGGTATCTGCTGTTCCGTCCACGGACGTCGATCCGTTTTTGTTTTGCTGCGTATGTTTTTTCTCCGTTCGTCCAAACTGCATTGTGCGCTAGATTCGATGTAACTACTGTCTTATGAATGTGGATGAACTGATGATTCTCACAGTTTTTTTTTTTTTTTGGTTACCGGTGGATACAATCTAATCTTCATAAGAACCCGCCTATTGAAAAGCCGAGGTAGTCCGTTTCACCTTATTGGCCTTACCGCTAAAATATCCTTCCCAGGGGCAACATTTTTAGAGTCCACCTAATGATAAAACGAAGAAAGAAGATGGAAAAACGGGAGAAAAGAGGTATGTGCGATTAAAGGTGGCCATGACTATCTCAATATTGAGCAAAGTGAGGCACTCGCGCCGTTAAGGATAAGCTGGGAGAGTAGCTTCAACTAATGTTAAACAGAGGAAAAAAAAAATAATACATGCAACACATCTTACTCGCATTTCACACATCGTGTTCTACATTCGTCATGTTGGCAAAACTGAATGGTTCCACTAAGGTGCTGACGCTACCCTGTCGTACGACTTAGGGACCGAAGTTTGCGGATCTGCGATTGAAGATTAGGGTGTCATATCGACCCGATTTCGAATGCCTAGTTCGAAATTATAGCGGCTGCAGAGGCGGTTTAATTTCTGTTCGTTGATGATCTGTGTTTCCTAATGTACATGGGATGTGAAAACGATTCTCAGTGTCGCATATTAAAAGCCCTATCTGGCTTGAACGGTTTTCACCGGCCGCTTCCCCTACGGATGCCGAGGTGCAGATACTTCGTAAAATGAAATAAGTTGCCGAATTAACGAAAATTTGAGACCAAACCCATTAATGCGCCCTAGTTCGGCACCGTCTACCCTGTCCCAAAAATACTAAGTTCAATTCCAAATGTTTAATTTTCAATTGAGAGTTGCTAACCTTTTTCCTGTTAAATCTTTGTAGATAAAAATTAAAGAAATCTTCTCGAAAAACAAGTTGTTAACATCAACATTTGGGCCAAAACGAAACTTTTTTCCCGATTTGGGTTTGTTTCACGCAATGAAATAAAGCATTTCGCTTTACTTTCTGCCAAAACTTTTTTGAGTTAACTGTATTACTAATCAATGTGCTTTTGACTTGTTGGCTTATTATTATTCGTTCCCCATTTTAAAGAATGTTTTAAAGTTGTGAGTACCCGGTCTTAACAAAAAAATTCCCCTTGTTTATTTTTTTTGCTTTGTTTTTAAATTTATTTTCCCCAAAATTCTGTGCCCTCGAATTGTGCTTGACGCCGTAAATAATGACCTCAATTTGCAAGTTTTTTTTTCTTTTTTCCCCGTTTTTTTTATACTGATCCAATTGTTTTAAAATGCACATTTGGTTATTTTTGTTTTAAAAAAATTGTCCTCCCTCTTTTTAGCAAAAATTTTAATTTCATTGGGTTTTTAAAATGTTTCTATAGCTTTTTCCCTTTATTTTTTAAAGGTTTTTTTGTCCCAATAGGTGGGGGGGGGGTTTGGTCAAAATTTTTTTTATCGTAGCCGGGCCCAAAATCTCTATTCTCCCTGGTTTTTTTCTTCCTCAGCCCCCAAATTTTAAATCACTTATAAGTTTCTAACAAATTTAAAATTTTTTTAATTTTTTTTAAATTTTCTTACTTAAAAAAAGAATTTTCTTGTTTTTAATTAAAAAAATGTTAAACTCACCACAAATACCCCTCTTGTTTTGAAATTTTAATGGAAAAGGCTTAAAAATCTTTTAAATTTGAACTAAAAAAAGTATTATATCCGAAAAAATTAAATGCGTTCCTTGAAAACATTTTTCCAATACTCTTTTTATATACTGGGTATTTTTATAAAATGAATTATCCAGATAATACGCCTGGGGGTGTAGCATTTTAAAATTTTTAACTTTTTTCTTCCCACTTCCCTTTTTTTCATGATGATATTATCACTATAAATTAAAATAATTATTTTTCCAATCCCTATGGGCTTTTTTTCCCCTACCTCATATTATCGGAAAACTTTTCATATTATTTTTAATTTTAAATTCAAAAAACAATTTTTTTTGGTTGGATTTAAAAAGCTTTTTGGGGTGGCTAAAAAAAAAATGGCCCCGTTTATTTTTTTTTTTTAAAAGTTTTTTCCTTTCCTGCTAAATTTGGGATCTTTTGGAAAAAAACCCCTTTTTTAATATTTGTTCAAATTTCCCCGCTTTTTCGTTCGGTAAACTTTTTGGATTTTTTGACAACTCCTCTGGTTCCCCCCGGGAAAGTTATTCTTATTTAAAATTTGTTTTCCTTCAGACCCCTTACAATTTTTTATTTTTTCCCAACAAAATTTAACCAAAAAAACAAACTGACCCTTTTGGTAATGGAAATAAAAATAATTTAAACCCCCTTTTCTCATCTTAGGTAGCTCTAAACTAAAAAACAATAATATTTTTTAATTTTCATTTTTGATAAAATTCCAGTCTAAAAAGTTAAGTGGGGTGAATGTACCTCTTCCGGCTTATTTTTAAAATCACCTTTTAAAAAAACGTTTTTTTTTAAAAAGTTCTTAAAAAAAAAAAAAATATTTAAAAAAAAAATTTTGGGGTTAAATTTTTAAAGAAAAAAATATTTATTTTTATTTTAATGTTTTTAAAATTAAAAATTCCCCAAAAATTTTTTCTGTTTTTTGTTTAAAATTTAAAATTTTTTTTTTTTTAACTTTTTTTCTTTTGGCTATTTTTGTGTTTATATTTTTTTTTTCCGGATTTAAATAGTTTTTAACAAATTTTATACTTTTTTTATTTTTCGAACTTCCTATTAATTTTTTTAAAAAAATATTCATATTTATATTTATTATATTTAAAATATTTTTATTATAATATATATAGATAACAACCAAAAAACACCTCAAATTTTACACTGCACCTAAACAAAAAATATTTTTGTTTTAAAAGTTTTTAGAAATATCCAACAGTAATTCTTTTTTCGTTAAGTGTTGTGGGTCATATTTTTTCAAAAACGATTTAACTAAGCAAAAAAAAAAAAGATTTCGTCTCCATTTTAAATTTTTTTTTTAATTAAATTTAAACCTCTAAAATTTGTTATTTTTGTTTGAAAAACCCTTAGTTACAAGTAAGTTTTATTTCCCCTTATATGAAAAATATTTCGATTTTTTTTTCTCTACATAATAAAATGACATGCTGTTTGTTAGAAAAACCCCCATCATTTGGGGAATTTTCAAAACGTTTTGGGTTTAAATTTTTTTTTTAAATGTTCGGTTTTTAGTACAGTTTTTGGGGAAAAGAAAAATTAAAAAAAATTTGGGGAAAGGTTTTTTTTGAAACGTCTAATTTCGGGAAAAGTACTTACCCAATTTCGTCTTTTCAATTTTTTTTTAATTTGTAGATTAATCTACGCAAAATGACGTTTGCCCTTTATTGTTTGTTTTCGTATAAATTATTATATTTGTTTAGGGGGTACTTTTAGGGTAAAAAAAAATACACGTTTTTTTAAATTGAAGATTATTTATTTTTTTGCGTCATAATTGGGGGGTTTAAAAAAAATTTGTTTTAAATTTTTTATCATTTTTAATATAAAAATCTGTAAAAAAGGGTTTTTGGGAAACTCGACTGACAAAGGCGGGGCGAACAAAGGGATGGGGGGACTCGTCGTTTAAAGGGCTTACAAAGCATTTACATTGTTTCAATATTATTTTTATGCGCTTATTTTATATATAATTATTTTAGGGGTCTTAATTTTAAAATGTGGGATTATTTAAAAACCCCCTGTTAGAGGGAAAAATTTATTGCCAATTTATTTATTTTATCCTGGGTAAAGGGCTTTCAGGAGAATTTTCTTAACTATATCTTTATCAGGGCTAGATTCAATTCCTTTTTTCTTTTTACTATTGTCTTAAAAATTTTAAAATATTTATTTAAAAAAAGGGAAAATTTAAAACCCGTACTGTGGGTATAATTTTTCAATAATGTTTAACCAATAATAAAAAAACATATCAGTTATTACGGGATTATTGTTTTTAAAGTGGTTTTGGGAAATTCAATTTTTGATTTTGGGAAAAAATCTGTTTAAACTATTTAAATTATATTTTTTTTGGAATCTTCTTCATAAAATAAAAGAATTATTTAACTACTTGGGTTAAATTTAAAATTTTCCCAACATACCAAAAAACTTACGTGAGATCAAAATTTCGGGGAATTTTAAATTTTTTAATAAAAATTGAAGGTTTTTTTTCTTTTTAATACTAATTTAAATTCTCGGGCAACAGTTTTGGCTTTTAAATTAAAATATCCAAATTTAAAAAATTTTGATGCCTTTTACATTTAAAAAATTAAAATTTTTTGGGTTTAAAATTTTTGAAGTAAAGTTTTTTTTGTTTGTTACATAAAACCCCGCATTTCTGTTTTCTATTTTTTGCCATAATTTTTATTTAAACTTAACATACTTAAAATTACCCAAAAAGGGTATAATTTTATGGGGTTTCAAAAAATTATTTCACAGGGAAACCCCCCGATTCATTGTACTGGATTTTTGTGTTTAAAAAATTAAAATTTTCAGTTGCAGTTTTTCATTTTGATAATTGGGTAGTTACTTAATTGTAATAAAATGAGGGGGAT
>JAFHKX010000018.1:0-22500 GCA_019022885.1 Schlechtendalia chinensis
TTTTTTTTTTTTTTTGTTTTCCTTTTTCCCCCTCCTTTTCCCTTCCCCCCCTTTTTCCCTTTTTCCCCTTTCCCCCCCCCTCTTTCCTTCCTCCCCCTTTCCCCCCCTTCCCCTTTTCCCCCCTTTTTTTCCCTTTTTTTTCTTTCCCCCCCTCCCCCCCCCTTCCCCCCCCTCCCCCCTTTCCCCCCCCCTTCTTTCCCCCTCCCCCCCCTTTTTTTTTCCTTTTCCCCCCTTTTCCCCTTTTCCCTTTTCCCCCCCCTCCCCTTTTCCTTTCCCCCCCTTCCTTTTTCCCCCCCTCCCCCTTTTCCCCCCTTTTCCCCCCCCCCCCTTCCCCCCCCCCCCCCTCCCCCCTCCCCTTTCCCCCCCCCCCCCCCCCCCCCTTCTCTTCTTCCCTCCCCCCTTCCCCCCTTTTTTTCCCCCCCCCCTTCCCCCCCTCCCCTCCTTCCCCCCCCCCCCCCCTCCCCCCCCTCCCCCCCCCTCTCCCTTTCCCCTTTTTCCCCTCCCCCCCTTTCCCCCCTCCCCCCTTTTTTTTCCCCCCCCCCTTCCTTTTCCCTTTTTTTCCCTCCCTTTCCTCCCCCCTCCCCCTTTCCCCCCCCTTTTCCCCTTTTTTTTATTTTCCCCTTTTCCCTTTTTTCCCCCCCCTCCTTTCCCCCCTCCTTTCCCCCCTTTTTTTTCCCTCCCCCTTTCCCCCCCCTTTTCCTCTTTTTCCCTTTCCCCCTTTCCTTTTCCCCCCCCCCCTCCCTTTTCCCTTTCCCCCCCTTTCCCTTTTCCCTTTCTTCCCCCCCCCCCCTTTTTCCCCTTTTTCCCCCCCCCCTTTTTCCCCCCCTTTTCCCCTCCCCCCTCCTTTTTCCTTCCCCCCCTCCCCCACCCCCCTCCCTTTCCCTTCTCCCCTCCGTTCTTCCTTCTTCTTTTCACCCACCCCCTCCCCCCCTTCCCCCTCCTCTTCCCTCTCCCCCTTTTTTTTCCCTCTTTTCACCCTCAGTCCCTTCCCCTCCCCACCACCCCTTCCCCCTTCCCCCCTCCCCCACCCCTTTTCCTTCTCTCCCCTTCGCTTCCTCCTTTCCCCCCTTTTTTCCTCTTCCCCCTTTCCTCCTGTTTTCTCTCCCCCCTTGCCTCTTCCCACCTCCTCCCTCCCCATTCTTTCTTCCCCTTCCTCCCCCCCTTCCCCCCCTCCCCCTCCCTCTCCCCCCCCTTCCCTTCCCCTCCTTTTCTTCTTCTCCCCCCCCTTCTCCCCTTTCTTCCCTCTCCCACCCTTTTCTCTCCTCTTTCTCTCCTTCTTTTTCCCTCCCTTCCCTCCTTTTCTCCTCCCCCTCCTCGCCCCTCCTTCCCCCCCCCCCTTCCTTACTCCCCCTTCTCCCTCTTCTCCCTCTCGCTTCCCCCCTCTTTTCCCTCCCCTCTCCCTCTCCTCCCCTCCTTTTCCTCTCCTTCTCCCTCTTCCCTTCCCTCCCCTTTCCCTTCCTTTCCCCCCTCCTTCTTCCTTTCTCCCTTTCCCTTCCTTCCTCCCCCTCTTTTCTCTCTCCCCTCGTTCCTCCCTCTTTCCCTTCCTCTTCCCCTTCTCCCCTCCCTGCTTCTTCTCTTCCTCTCCCCTTTTCCTTTTCCTCTCCTTCCCCTCCTTCCTTTTCCCTTCTTTCTTCCCTTCCCTCCTCCTCTTCCCTTCCCCCTCCTTCCTTTCCCTCCCCCCCCTCCTTTCTTCTTTTCCTCCCCTCTTCTCATCCCTTTCCCCCCTCCCCTTTCTCCTCTCCTTCTCTTTCCTCCTTCCCCCCTTTGCCTTCTTCTTCTCTCCTCCCTCCTTTTCCCTCCCTCCTTTCTCCCCTTTTCCCCCTCCCTCCTTTTCCCCCCCCCTTTCCTTCCCTCCTTTCTCTCCTCCTTCCCTCCTTCCCCGTCCCTCCCTTTCTTCTCTCTTTCCCCTCCCCTTCCTTTCCTCCCCTCCTCCTCTCCCCTCCCTTCCCCTCTGTCCTTCTTTCTCCCCTCTTTTCCCCCTTTCCCTCCTTCCCTCCCCTCCTTTTTTCCACCCCTTTCTTTTCTCTCCCCCCTTTCCCCTCTCTCCTTCCCCCTTCCCCCCTTCCCCTCCTTTCCCCCCCCTATTCTTTTCTTCCCTATCCCCCTTCTTCTTCCTCCCCTCCCCTTTCCTCCGGCCGTCCTTCCATTCCCTCCCCTTCCCTTTCCTCTCTTCCCCTCTCCCCCCTTCCCTCTCTCCTTTCCCCCCTTTTCCCTCCTCCCTTTCCCTTCTCTCCTTCCCCCCTCTTCCCCTTTGTTTCCCTCTCTTCTTTTCCCCCTTTTCCTTCCCCCCTCTTCTCCCCTTCCCCTCCTCTCCTCCTCCTCTTTTTTCTCTCCCCCTTCTTCCCTACCTCCCCTTCCTTCCCCCACTCCTCCTCTCCCCTCCCCTCGCTTTTAACCCCTCCCTTTCCATGCCTTTCTCCCCCCCTTTCCCCTTTTTGCCCCCCTATCCCCCCTTTTTTCCCCCATTTCCCCCTCCCTCTCCCCCTTTTCTCCCTTCCTCCCCTCCTTGCTTTCCCCCCCTCCTTTCCCCCCCGCCCTCTCCTTTTTCCCTCCCCCTTCTCCCCCCACTTTCCCTTTTTCCCTCCTCCTTCTCCCCATTTCTTCTCTCCCCCCTCCGCTCTACTTTTTCCCTTCTCTTTTCTTTTTCCCCCCCCCTTTTTCTTCCCTTTTTTTACCCCCCCTTTTCCCCCTTTTCCCCCCTCTTTTTTTTCCTTTTTTCCTTTCCCCCCCTTTTTCCCCCTCCTTCCCTCCCTTTCTCCCCTTTCCCTTTCTTTTCCCCCTTTTCCCCTTCTCTCCTTTTTCCCCCCCCCTTTCCCCTTCTCCTTTTCCCCCCCTTCCCCCCCTTTCTTTTTCTCTTCCTTTCCTCTCCCCTTTTTCTCCTTCCCCTTTTTTTTTCCCCCCTCCTTTTTTTCCTTTTCCCCCCCTTTTCCCCTTTCCCCCTTTTCCTTTTTCCTTCCCTTTTCCCCTTTCTTTCTCTCCCCCCCCCCCTTCGCCCCTTTTTTTCTTTTCTTTTTCCCCTCCTGTCTCTCCTCCCCCTTTTTTTTCCCTCTCCCTCCTTATTCCTTTCCGCCTTTCCCTCCCCCCCTTTTTTCCTTTTTTCCTTTTCCCTCCTTTCCCCCCTCCCCCCTTCCCCTCCCCTTTTCCCTCTCCTCTTTTTCCCCTCCCTCTCCCCCTTTTACTCTTTCCCCCCCTTTCCCCCTACTCCCCTTTTTTTTTCCCCCCTTCCCCCTTCTTTCCTCCCCTTCCCCCTTTTTCTCCCCTCTCTTCTCCTTTCCCCCTTTTCCCTTCCCTTCCCCCTTTTTTCCTTCACTTTCCCCTCCCTCTTTTTCTTCCCTTTCTTTCCCCCCCCCCCCTTCCCCTCCCTTTTTTCTCTCTCTCCCCCTCTCCTCCTCTCCCCTCCCTCTCCCTCTCCTCCTCCCTTTTCCCCCTCTCCCCCTCTTCCCCCCCCTCCCCTCCCCTTCCCACTTCACCTTTCCTTTTCCCCACCTTCTCCCCTCCCGTTCTTCTTCTTTTCTTTTTCCCTCTCCCCTTTCTCCTTTTTTCCCTTTCTCCTTCTCCTTCCTCCTCCTCTCCTCCCCTCCTCTCTATACTCCCTCCTTCTTTCCCCCCTTTTTCCCCCCTCTTCTTTTCCCCCCCTTTTCCCGTCTCCCTTCTCTTCCCCCCCCTCCTTTTCTCCCCCTTTCCCTCCCCTTCCTCCTCCCCTCCTTTTTTCCTTTTTCCCCCCTCCTTTCCCCCCTTCCCTCCTTTTCTTCCCCTCTTTCTCTCTCTTTTTTTCTTTCCCCCTCCCCCTCCCCTCCCCTCCTTTTCTTTTCCTCTTCTCTCTTTTCCTCCTCTCCCTTTTCTCCCTGTTTTTTCTTTTTTTCTTCCTCTCCTTCCCTCTCCCCCCCCTTTCCTTTTTTTCTCTCCCCTTTCTCTTCCCCTTTCTTTTGTCCTCCCCTTCCCTCCCCTCTCCTCCTCCCCTCCCCCCCCTTCCCTCCATCTCCCCTCTTCCTCTTCCCCTCCTTTCTCTTCCTTCCCCCTTTCACCCCTCTTTCCTTTCCCTTCCCCCCTCTCCCCCTTTCTTTTTCTCCCCTTCCTCTTCTTTTATCCCCCCCCCCCCTTTCCCTTTTCCCCCCTTTTCTTCCTCTTTCCCCCTCCTTCTCCTCTCCTTTGCTTCTTCTTCCCTCCTTCCCTCCCATCCTCCTCCCCCTCCTCCCTTCCCCCACTCTTCTTCCTCTACTTTCTCCCCTTCCTCTTCCCTCCCCCCGTCCCCCCCTTCCTCCTTTTCTTTTCTCCCCCCCCTTTTCCCCCTTCCCCCCTTTCTTTTTTTCCTCCTACCCCTTCCCCTTTCCTTTCCCCTTTTTTTCTCTTCTCCTTCTTCCCCCTCCTTCCCTTTTTCTCTTATCTCTTTTTCCTCCCCCTTTCCCTCCTCTCCCTCCTTTTTTCCCCCCCTCTTTTTCCCTTCTTTCTTTTTCTTTCCCCCCACCTTCCCCTCCCCCCTTCACTCTTCTTCCCCTCTCTCCTTCCTCCTCCTTTCCCTTTCCCTTCTTCCCCCTTCCCCCCCCCCTTCTTCTCCTCCTCCCTCCCTTTCTCTTTCCTCTCCTCTTTTCCCTTTCCTTCCCTCCTCTCCTTTTTTCCCTCTCCTCCTTTCCTTTTCCCCCCTTCTCCTTTCCCTCCCTCCCCCCCCTTCCCGTTCCCTTCCCCCCTTTTCCTCTCCTTCCTCCCTCCCCCTTTCCTTCTTTCTCCTCATTTTTTCCCCCCGCTTTCTTTTTTCCCCCTTCATTTTTCCTTCTCCCCCTCCCCCTCTCCTCCCCCTTCCTCCTTTCCTTTTTCTCTTTCCCCCTTCCCTTCCCCCTTTCCTTCCCCCTTTCCCCCTTTCCCTCTTCCCTTCTTTTCTTTCTTCCCCTCTTCCCCCTTTTTTTTTTCCCTCCCTCCCTCTTCTCCCTTCCTTCCTTTTCCTTCCCCCCCCTCTCTTTCCTCCTTTCTTCCCCCTTTTCTCTCCCTTTCCCCCCTTCCTCCCCCTTCCTCCCCCTTCCCCCCACCCCTTCCCTTTCTTTCCCCTTCCCTCTCTTCCCTTCCCCCCCCCCTTCCTCTTCTCCCCCTTTTTTTTTTTCCCCCTCTTCCTTCCTTCTTCCTCACCCCTTTTCTCCCCCCCTTCCTCCCCCCCTTTCCCTTTTCCCCCTCTTCCTTCCTCCCCTTCCCTTCCTTTCCTCCTCCCTTCTTCCCTTTTTTCCCCCCTCTCTTCCTTTTCCCCCTCCCCCCTCCTCCCCCCCCCCCTCCTTTCCTTCCCCTCTCCCTTTTTCCTCTTCCTTTCTTTTCCCTCCCCACCTCCCCTTCCCTCCCTCCCCTCTTTTCTTCCCTCTCCCTCCCTTTTTCCTCTTTCCCCTTCTCTTCTTCCCTCCCTCTTTCCCCCTCTCCTTCTCCCTTTCCCTTTTTCCCCCTCTTTCTCCCTTTCTCCTTTTCCTGCCCCCTCCTCTTCCCCTCTCCTCCTCCCCCCCTCCTTTTTCTCTTCTTCCTTTCCTCTTTTTTTTCTCCCCCTTCTTTTTCCTTCCCCCTCCCCCTCCCCCCTCCTTTCCCTTCCCCTCCCCCCTCTTCCCTCCCTTTTTCTTCTTTTTTCCTTTCTCCCTTCCTCTTCCCCTCCCTCCCTCCTCCCCTCCGCCCCTTCCCCGCTCTTTTTCTCCTCCTCTTTCCTTTTCTTTTCCTTTTCTTCTCCCCTTTCTCCTCTTCCACTCTCTTTCCTCCCCTTTCCTTTTTCTCCCCTCCCCCCCCCCTTCTTCCTCCTTTTTTTCTCCTCCCTCTTCCTCCCTCTCCTCTTCCCGTCCCCCCCTCCTCCTCTCCTTCTTTTTCTTTTTTTCTTTCCCTCTCTCCTTTCCCTCCCTTTCCTCCCCCTTCCCCCTTTTTTTCTTCCTTTTCCTTCCCTCTCTTCCTCCTCTCCCCCTTTCCTCTTCCCCTTTTCCTCTTTTTCCCTTTTCCTTCCCTCTCCTTTCTCTTTTTCACTTCCCCCTCCTTTCCCCCCCTTCTTCCTTCTTTTCTTCCTTTTCCCCTTTTTCTTCTTTCCCCTTTTCCTTCCCTCTTTTCCCTTTCCTCCCTTCCCCTTTCTTCCTCCCCCCCTTCTTTTTTTTCCTTTCACCCTCCCCTCCTCCTTCCCTTTCCTCCCTCTTTTTTTTCCTTCTCCTCCTTTTTTTCTCCCCCCTCTTCTTCTTCCCCCCCCTCCTTCCTTTTCCCTCCTCTTTCTCCTTTCCCCCTCCTTCTCCCCTTTTCCTTCTTTTCCTTCTTCTTCCCTCTTCTCCCTTCTTCCCCCTTTCTCTTCCCCCTCTCTTTTTCCCTTTTCTCTCCCTTCCCCTCCCCTCTCCTCCTTCTTCTCCTTTTCCCCTTCCCTCTCCCCTCTCCCTCTTCTTTTTCCCACCCCCCTTCTTCCTTTTTTCTCCTTCCTCTTTTTTCTCCTTCCCTTCTCTTCTTCCCTTGCTTCCCCCTTCCCTTTTCTTTTTCCTTTCCCCTCTTTCCCTTCCCCCTCCCCTCCCTTTCTTTCTCTTCCCTCTCCCCCCCTTCCCCTCTCCTCCCTTTCTCTCCTTCATTTCCTTCCTTCTTTTCCTCCCCCCCCTTCCCCTTCCCCTTTTTCCCTCCTTCCTTTCCCCCTCCCCCTCTCTCTTCCTCCTCTTTTCCTTCCTTCTTCCCTCCCCCCCTTCTTTCCCCCCTTTCTTCCCCCCTCCCCCTCCCTCTTCCTTTTTCGCTTCTTTTTCCTCCTCCCCCCTTCTCTCCCTTTTCTCCCCCCCTCCCCTTTCTCTTTCTTTCCCTCTTCTCCCTTCTCCCCTTCCTCTCCTCCCCTCCCCTTTTTTTCTCCTTCCCCTCCTTCTTTTTCCCTTTTTTCCCCTCCCTCCCTTCCCCCCCTTCCCCCCCCTCTTCCTCCCCTTCCTCCTTCCTCTCCTTTCCCCCTTTTTTCCCTTCCTTCTTCCCCCCTCTCCTTCTCTTCCCTTTTCCCCTTCTCCTTTCCTTTTCCTCTCTTCCCTTTCGTCTTCCTTCCTCCCTTTCTTCCTCTTTTTCCCTCCTTTTCATCTTTCCTTTCCTCCTCCTTCCTCTTTTCCTCCCTTCTTTTCCCCCCCTTTTTCTTCCCCCTTTCTCCCTCTTCCTCTCCTTTCCTTCCCCTTTCCTTTTCTCCTCCTTTCTTCCTTTCTTTTTCCCCCTTTCCTTCCCCTTTCTCTTTTCCTCTTTTCCTTCCTTTTTTCCCTCTCTTTTTTCTTTTTTTTTTTTTTCTTTTTTTCCCTTTCCCTTCCCTTTCTCCCTTCTCCCCTCTTCCCTTTTCCTTTCCCCCCCCCTTCCTCTTCTCTCCTTTTCTCTTTCTCTCCCCTCCCTCTCTTCCCTCCTTTTCTTCCTTTTCCCCGTTCCTCTTCCCTCCTCTTTCCCCCTTTCCTTTCTCCTTTCCCCCCTCCCCCCCCCTGTTTTCCTTCCCTTCTCTTTTCTTCCTTTCTCTTCTCTTTTTTCTTTCTTTTTTCTTTTCTTTTTCCTTCCTCTCCTTCTTTCCCCCCTCTTTTTCCTCCCCCTCCTTTTTCCCTTTCCCCCCTTTCTTCTCCTTTTTTTCTCCTTTTTTCTTTTCCTTCTTCCTCCCCTCTCCCTCTCTTTCTTTTCCTTTTTTTCCCCCCTCCCTCTCCCTTTCCTTTCTTCCTCCTCTTTCCTCCTCCCTCCCTCCCCTTTCTCCCTCCTTTTTTTCCCCCCTCTTTCCCTCTCCCCCCCTTTCTTTCCTCTTTTCTGCCTTCCTTTCTCTTTCCCCCCCTCTCTTTCTTTTTCTTTTTTTTTCCTTCCCTCTCTCTTCTTCTCTTTCCTTTCCTCCCCTCTCCTCTTTCCTCCTTTCCTTCCCCTCTTCCCCTTCCCCCCCTTTCCTTCTTTTCCCCCTCCCTATCCCTTCGTTCCCCTTCCTCCCCTTTTCTTTCCTTCTCCCCCCCTGCTCCCCTCTTCCTCTCCTCCTTTTCCTTTCCTTTCTCTTTTTTCTTCCTCCTTTCTTCCCTCCCTCTCCCCCCTCTTCCTTTCTTCCGTCTCCCTCCCCCCCCTCTGCATCTCCTTCTCTTCTCCCCTTCTTTCCTTTTTCTTTTTTTCCCTCTTTTTCCCTCTCCCCTCCCTCTTCTTCTTTCCCTCCTCCTCCTTTCTTTTCCTCCTCCCTCTCCCTTTCTCCCCCCTCCTTCTTCCTTCCTTTTCTCTACTTTTCCTCTTCCTCCCTTTCCCTCTCTTTCCCCCCTTCTTTCTCCCTCCTCTTTTCCCTCCCCCTCCCCTCCCCCCTTTTCTTCTCTCTCCTCTCTCTTCCCCTTCCTTCCTTTTTTCTCTCCTCCTTTCTCTCCTTCCTTCCCTCTCTTCCCTTGTCCTCCTTTCTCTTTTTCACTTTTTCTTTTTGCTCTTTTTTTTTTTCTTTTTTCTTCTTTCTTCTCTCTCCCTATCCCCTCCTTTTCCTCTTTTTTTCCCCTTTGTTCCCATTTTTCTCTTTTTCCCTGTCCCTCTCCTCCTCTTTCCCCTCTCTCCCCCTTTCTTCTTCTTCCTCTTTCCCTGTTTCCCCCCCTTTCTCCTCCTCTTTTCCCTTTCTCCCCCTTTCCTTTTTCTTTTCCCCTCCCCCTCTCCTTTCCCTCTTTCCCTCTTCCTCCTCCCCTTCTTCTCCCCCTCCCCCTTCTCTTCTTCCCCCTCCTTTTCCCCCCCTTCTCCTTTCCTTTCTCCTCCTTTCTTTCTCTCCTTTCTTTCCTTTTTCCTTCCCTTTTCCTCCTCTCTTCTTTTCCCCTCCTCCTTCCTCCCCCTCCCCCCCCCCTTCTTCTCCTTCCTTCTTTCTTCCTCTTTCTTCCTGTTCCCCCTCTTCCCCCCCCTCTTCTCTTCCCCCTTCCTTCTTCCCCCCCCTTTTCTTCCCTTCCCCCTTTCTCCTCCTTCACCTTCTCCTCCCCCCTCTCTTCCTCTCCCCCCTTCTCCCTTCTTCTTCTTTTCCCCTTTTCCTTCTCCCCTTTCCTCCCTTTTTTCCTTCCCTCCCCTTCTCCTCCCTCTCCCTTTCTTCTTCCCCTTCCTTTTTTTCTCTGCTTTCCCCTCCCTTCTTTCCCCTCCACCTCCCCTTCCTTCTCCTCCTCTCTCCTCCCCGCCTTTTCTCCTTCCTATACTCTTCTTCCTCTTCCTCTTTTTCTTCTCTTCCCTTTTCCCCCCCTTCCCCTTCTTCCCTCCCCTCCCTCCGCCTCCCCCCTCTCTTTTTGCCCTTCCCTTTCTTCTTCTCCCCCCCCCTCCTTCCCCCTTCTCTTTCTCTCTTTTTCCTTTCCCCTCTTCCCCTCCTTTCCTCCTCTTCCCTCCCCCCCCTCCCCCTTCTCCCTCTCTTCCCCCTTTCTCCTTTTTCCCCTCTTTTCCCCCTCTTTTCCCCTTCTCTCTCCTCTTTTCCTTTTCCCTTCCTCCCCCCCTCCTCTCTCCCCTTTCCCTTCCCCCCCCTCCCTTCCCTCTTTTCTCCTTTCTCCCCTCCTCCGTCCTTCTCTTTCCTTCCTCCTTTCCCCCCCTCCCTCCTCTCCTTTTCTCCTTCTCTTCTCCTCTCCTTCTTTTTCTTTTCCCCTCCCCCTTTTTCTTCCCCTCCCTCCCCCCCCCTCCCCTTCTTCCCTTTTTCTTCTCCCCCCTCTCCTCCCTTGTCCCCCCCCCTTCCTCCCCTCTCTTCCCCCTCTCCCTTCTTTTTCTCTCCCCTTCCCCTTTCTTCCTCCCCCTCCCTTTCTCTCTCTTTTCTCCTCTTCCCTTCTCTCCCCTCCTCTTCCCCTTTTCTTTTTTCTTTTTTTTTGTTCTTCCCTCCCCTTCTCTCTCCCTTTCTCTCTCTCCTCCTCCCCTCTTCTCCTCCCTTCCTTCCTCCTTTCCCTTTCTTCTTTTTTTCTCCCCTTTCCCTCCCCCCCTTTTCTTCCTTCTTCCCCCACTCCCCCTCCTTCCTTTCCCTTCCCCCTCCCCTTTCCCTTCCCCTTTTTCTCCCCCTCCCGTTCTCTTCTTTTTCCCCTCCCTCTTTCTTCTTCTTCTCTCCTTTCTCCCCCCCCTCCTTTTTCCCCCTCTTTTCCCCTTTTTTCTTTCCTCCTTTCTCTTCTCTCCTTTTTTTTCTTTCTTTTCCTCCCCCCCTCCTTCCTCTCCCTCTCCTCCTCTCTTCTCTCCCCCCCCCCCTTCTCCCTCTCCCCCCTTTCTTTTCCCCCCCCTCCTTCCCCCCCTTTTTCCCTCCCTCCTCTCTTCCTCTTCCCCCTTCTCTTCCCCTCCCCCCCTTTTCTTCTCCTCCTCCCCTTTTCCCCCCTTCCCTCTCCCCTTTCTTCTTTTCTTCTCCCGTCCCCTCCCTCCCCCTCTTTCTTTCTCCTCTCCCTTTTCCTTTTTCCCTCCTCCTTCTCCCCCTTCTTTTTTCCTTTCCCCCCTTTTTTCCCCCCCTCCCTCTTCTCTTTTCCTCCTTTTTCCCTCTTCTCCCTCCTCCTTCTCCTCCCCTTTTTCCTCGCCCTCCCCTCTTCTCTTTTTCCCTCTTCTTTCCCTTCCCTCCCTCCTCTCCCCCCTTTTTTCCCCCCTTCCCTTCTTTCCCCTCTTTCCTCTCCCTCCCCCTCCTTTTCCCTCCTTTTTTCCCCCCCTCCTTTTTCCCCCTTCTTTCCCCCTTCTCCCTCCCTTCCTCTCTTTCCCCCCCCCCCTTTTCTCCCTCTCCTTCCTTCCCTCCTTTTTTCCTTCTCCCCCTCCTTTCTTCTCCTTTTCCTCCCCCTTTTCCTCCCCCTCCTCCCCTCCTCCCCTCCCCCTCCTCCCCTTTCCCCCTCCTTCCCCTTCCCTCCTCCCTTCCCTTTCCTTTCCTCCCCCTCTCTCTTCCCCCCGTTTTCCCCCCTCCCTCTCCCTCTTCCTCCCTTTTCTTTTCTTCCCTTCCTTTCTTCTCCCTTCCTCCCTCTTTCCCCTTCCCCCACCCTTTTTTCCTCTTTTCTTTCTTTTTTCTCTTTCCCCTGCTTTTCTTCCCTTCCCTTCCTCCCCTCCTCCTTCCCCTCTTCCCTTTTCCTTCTCCCCTTCTTCCCTTTTCTTCTCCCTCCCTCCCCTCCTTTCCCCTTTCCCCTTCTTTCTTTTTCTCTCCTTCTCCTTCTTCCCCTCCTTCTTTCCCTCCTTTCCCTCTCCCCTTTTCTCCCCTTCTCTCTTTTCCTCCCCCCCCCCCTCCCCCCCTTTTTTACCCTCCTCTTCTCCCTTCTCCTTCCCTTTCCTCTCCCCCCCTCTTTCCTCCTCCTCCCCCTCCTTCTTTTCCCTTCCCTCCTTTCTTTTTTCCTCCCCCTCTTTCTCCTTCCTTTTCTTCCCCCTCCCCTTCTCCCCCTCCCTTTTCCTCCCTTTCCCTTTCCCCTCTCCCTTTCCTCTTCCCTTTTCTTCCCCTTTTTTCCCCCTTCCTTCTTCCTTTTTTTCCCCTTTTCTCTTTCCTTCTCTCTTCGCTTTCCCCCCCTTCCCCTCTCCTCCTTTCCCCCCCCCCCTCCTCCCCTCCCTTCCTTCCTCTTCTTTCCCCCCCTTTCTTTCTTTCCTTCCCTTCCCTTCCTCTCTCTCCCCCCTCCCCCCCCTCTTTTTTTCTTCTCTCCCCCTTCCCTCTTTTTCTTCCCCCCTTCTTTCCTTTCCCCCTCTCCTCCCTTTCTTCCCCCTTCCTCTTTTTCCCCCCTTTCCTCCTTCTCTTCTCCTCCCTCTTCCCCCTCTTCCTTGCTTCTTCTTCCCCCTCCTTCCCCTCCCCTTTCCCCCCTCTCTCTCCCCCTTTCCTCCTTTTCCCTCTCCTCCTCTTCTCTCCCTCCTTTTTTTCTTTTTCCCCTTCCCTCTCTCCTCTCTTTTTCCCTTCCCTTTCCCCCCTCCCCTTCTTTCCCTTTCCCTCCCCCCTCTTTCTTCCTTCTTTCCTTTTTCCCCCTCCCCTTCCTTCCCCTTCTCCCTCCCCCCTCTCTCTTCCTTTCTCCTCTTTTTTCCCCCCTCTTCCCCCCTTCCCCCCCCCTTCTCCTCTCGTTCCTCCCCTTCCTCTTCCCCCCTCTCCTTCTCTCCCCTTCCCCTCTTCTTTTTCTCTTTCCTTTCTCTCTCCCTTCCTCTCTTTTTCCCCTCCCCCCTCCCCCCTTCCTCTTTTTCTCTCGCCCTTTCCTTTCTCCTTTCTCCTCCTCCCCTCTTTCCTTTTTTCTTCCTTTCCTTTTCCTTTCCCCTTCTTCCCCTCTCCCTCTCCCTTCCCCTCCCCTCTCTCTTTCCCTTCTTTCTTCTTCCCTTTTTCTCCCCCCCTTTCCCTCTCCTCCTTCTTTCTTTTTTCTTCCCTCCTCCTTTCCCCCCCCCCTTTCCCCTCCCCCCTCTTCCCCCCTCTCCCCTCCTTCTTTCTCTTCCCTTCTCTTCTCTTTCCCCCTCCTCCCCTTCCTCCCTCCTCCTTTTTTTTTTCCCCCCCTCTTTCTCCCCTTTCCCTTCCCCCCTCTCCTTCCCCCTCCCCTTCTTTCCTCTTCTCCCTCCCCTCCTCCCCTCTCTTCCTCTTTCCCCTTTCTCCCTCTTCCCCCCTTCTCTTTCCTCCCTTCCTTCTCCCCTCCTCCTCCTCTTCCCCCTCTTTTCTCCCGCTTTTTCTCTCTTCCCCTTTCCCCTCTCCCTCCCCCTCTCCCCTCCTCTCTTCTCTTTTCCCTCTTTTCTGTTTCCTTTTTTTTTTTCTTTTTCTCCCTCCCCCTCTTCCTTTTTCTCTTTTTTCCTTTTTTCTCTCTCTCTCTTTTTCTCCCCTCTTTCCCTTCCCTCCTTTCCTCCCTTCTCCTCCCCCTCCCCTCTCCTTTCCTCCCCTTTTCCCCTCTTCCTTCTCTCCCCTTCCCTCTTCCTCCCTTCCTCTCCCCCTCCCCTCCCCCTCCCTCCTCTTTCTTCTCTTTCCCTTTTCTCTTTCCTCTTTCCCCCTTTTTCTCCCCCCTTTTTTTCCTTCTCCCTTCCCCTTCTTCCCTCCTTCTTCCTCTCTCCCCCCCCTTCCCCCTTCTCCTCTCCTTCTTCCTCCCCCCTCCTTCCCCCTCCTTCCTTTTTTCCCCCTCTCCTTTCTCCCCTCCCCCCCCTCCCTTTCCTTTTCTCTTTCTTTCCTTCCTTCTTTCTTCCCCTTTTTTCTTTTTCCTCCCCTTCCTTTTTTCCCTTTCCCTCTCTTTCTTTCCTCCTTTCCTTCTCCCCCTTTTCTTCTCCCCCCCCTTTCTTCTCCCTTTCTTCTTCCTTCTTTCCCCCTCCTTCCCCCTTCTCTCTCTTTTCTCTCCTTCTCCCCTTCTTTCTTTTCCTCCTTTCTCCTCTTCCCCCCTCCCCTCTTCCTTTTTTTCTTCTCCCCTTTTCTTCGCTCTCCCCTTTCCCCCTTTCCCCTTCTCCCTTCTCCCTCCCTCCTCCTTTTCTTTCCCCTCTTTCTCTTCTCCCTTCCCTTTCCCTCTTCTTCCCCTTCTTCCTTCTCCCCCCCCTCCTCCCCTCTTTTCTCTCTCCCCTTCCTCCTCTCTTCCCCTCTTTCCTTTCTTCTTCCCCTTTTCCCCCCCTCTCTTCTCTCCTTCTTTCCCCCCCCTCTCTTTTTCCTCCTTCTTTTTTTCTCTCCTCCTCCTTCCCTTTTCCCTCCCCCCCTTCCCTCCCCCCTCCCTTTCTCTTTTCCCTTTCTCCCTCTCCCCTCCCCCTCTCCTCCTCTCTTTCTTCCTTCCCTCTCCTCCCCCCCCTTTTCTCCTTCCTTTTTCCTTCCCCTCCCCTTCTCTTTTCTTTTCTTCCTCCCTTTTCCCCCCTCTCCCCCTTTCCTTCTCTCTTTCCCCTTCCCCTCCTCTCCCCTCCTTCCTCCTTCTCTTTTCCTTTTTCCCTTCCTTTTTCCTCTTCTCCCTTTTCCCCTCCTTCTCCTTTTCTCTTCCTCTCCCCCTCTTCTTCCTCCCTCTCTTTTTCCCCCTTTCTTTTTTCCTTTTTTTCTCTTCCTCCTCTTCCCCTCCCTTCTTCCTCCTCCTCCCCCTTTTTCCTTTCCTTCCCTTTCCTCCCCCCCCTCCTCCCCCCCCCTCCTCCCTTTCCCCTTTCTTCCCCTTCTCTCTTCCTTTCTTTTTCCTTCTTTCTTCCCCCTTTCCTTCCTCTCTTCCCTCCCTCTCTTTTCCCCCCCCTCTTTTTCTCTCCTCTTTTTCCCCTCTTCCTCCTTCCTTCCCTTCCCTTCCCCCTCTTTTTCTTCTTTCTTTTCCTTTCCCCTTTCCCCCCCCTCCCCCTTCCCTTCCTCTTTTCTTTTCTTTCTCTCTTTTTTTCTCTTCTTCTTTTCTCTTCCTTTCCCTTTTCCTCTCCTCCCTCTCTTTCTTTTCTCCCCTTTCCCCCTTCTTCCCCCCCTCTTTCCCTCTTCTCCCCCCCCTCCCCCCCTTCTCTTCTTCCCCCCCTTCTCCCCTTTCCTTCCCCCTCCCTTTCTTCCTTTCCTTCCTCTCCCTCTTTTCTCTTTCTCCCCTCCCTCCTTCCTCCCTTTCCTTCCTCTTCTTTTTTCCCTCCCGCTCTCTTCCTCCTCTCCTCTTCTCCCTTTTCCCCCTCTCCCTTCTCTTCCTTTCTCCCCCTTCCCCTTTTTTCTCTCCCTCTTCTTTCTTTTCCCCTTCTCCTTTCTCCTTCTCTTCCCCTTTTTCCTTTCGCCCCTCCCTCCTTCCCCTCTTTCTCTTCCCCTTTTTTTCTCTTCCTCCCCTTCTTTTCCCCCCTTTTTTTTCCTCCCTCTTTCCCCCTTTCCCTCCCCTTCCTTTTTCTTTCTCTCCCCCCTCCCCTTCTCTTTCCCTTTTCTTTCCCCTCTCCTCCCCCTTCCCTTTTCCTTTCTTTTCCCCCTTCCCTCTCTTTCCCTCCTCCCCTCTCCCCCTCTCCCCCCCCCCCTTCTCCCCCCCCTCCCCTCTCTTCCCCTTTCCTTTCTTTCTTCTTCTCTCTTCCCCCTCTTCCCTCTCTCTCCCTTTCTCCTCTCCTTTTTTCTCTCTTCCGCCCCCCTCCCTCCTTTTTTCCCCTCTTCTCTTCTCTTTCCCTCTCCTTTTCCCTCCCCCCCCCCTCTTTCCCCCTCCCTCTCCCTCTCCTCCTTCTCCTTTTCTCTCTTTTCTCTTTTCCCCTCTCCCTTCTTTTTTTTCCTCCCTTCCCCTTTTTTTCTCCCCTTTTCCTCTCCCCTTTTTTTCCTTTTTCCCTTCCTCTCTCCCCCTTCTTCTCTTCCCTTTCTCTTTCCTTCCCTCCTCCCTTTCTCTTCCCTTTTCCTTCCTCCCCTCCCCTCTTCTTCCCCTTTTCTCCTTCTTTTTCTTCTCCTCCCCCCCTTCCCTTTCTTCCCCCCTCTTTCCCCCCTTCCCCCCCCCTTCCTCCCTCTTCCCTTTTTCCCCCTTCTTTTCTCCTTCTTTTCCTTTTCCCCTCCCCCCTTCTTTCTTCTCTTCTCCTTTTTCTTCCTTTTCCCCCCCTTTCTTTTTTCCCCTCTTCCCCTCTCTTTTCCCCCCCTTCCCCTCCCCCTTTTCCTTTTCTCTCCTCCTTTTCTCCTTCCTTCTTCCCCTTCCCCTTCTTTCTTTCCCTCTTTTTCCCTTTTCCTCCCCTCTTTTCCCTTCTCTTCCCCTCTTTCCCCTTCCCCCCCTTCCCTTCTTTCCCCTTCCCCCTTCCCCCTCCCTTTCCCTTTCCTCTTTTCTTCCCTTCCTCTCCCCCTCTTCCCTCCCTTTCTCCTTTTTTTTTTTTCTCCTCTCTTCCTCTTCCCCCCCTCCTTTTCCCTCCCCTTTTCTCCTCCTTTCTTCCCCCCCCCTTTCTTTTCCTTCCCCTTTTCCTTCCCTCCTCTTCTCTCTCTTTCTTCCCTCTCTCCCTTTCCTTTCCTCCCTTTTTCCTTCCCTTTTCCTCCCTCCCTTTTTCCCTTTCTTCTCCTTTCTTTCCCTTTCCTCCCCCCCTCCTTCCTCCTTTTTCCCCCTCCCCCCTCCTCCTCCCCCCCCTCCCCCCCTTCCCTTCTCTCCCTCCTCCCTCTTCTTTTTCCCTCTCTCCCCCTTTCCTTTTCCCCTCCCCCCCTTTCTCTCCTTTCCTTTCCCTTCTTCCTCCCCCTTCTCTCTCTCCCCTCTCTTTTTCTCTCTCTTTCTTCTTTTTTCTTTTCCTTTCCCCTTTCTCTTTCCCCTTTCCCCCCCTTCCCCTTTCTTTCCCTCCCTTCCTCTCCCCTTTTTTCCTTTCCCTTCTCCCCCCCCCCCCCCCTCCTCTCCCCCCCCCCTTCTTTTTCCTCCTCTTCCCCCCCCCTCCCTCTTCCCCTTTTTCCTTTTCCTTTCTCCTCCCCTCCTTCCTTCTTTCCCCCTTCCCCTTTCCCCTTCCTTTTCCTTCCCCTCCTTTTCCCCCCCTTCTCCTTTCTTCCTTTTTTTTTCCCCTTCCTTCTTTCTCCCTTTTTCTCCCCCTTCTCTCCTTTCCCTCCCTCCCTTTCCCCTCCCCCCCTCTCTCTCTCTTCCCCTCTTTCCCCCTCTCTTTCCTCCTCCTCCTCTCCCTCCCTCTTCCCCTCCCTTCTTCTTCTCTCTCTTTCTCCCTTTCCTCTTCCCCTTTCTCTCCTCTTCCCCTCTCTTCTCTCCTCCTCTCTTTTCTTCCCCCCCTTTCCCTTCTCCCCCCCCTCCTTTCCTTTTTCTTCTCCCTTTTTCTCTCTCTCCTCCCTTTCCTCTCTCGTCCCTTCCCTTCCTTTCTCCTCCTCTTTCCTCCCTCTCTTCCCCCTCCTCCTCCTTTTCTCTTTTTTTCCCCCCTCTCCCCTCTCCCCTCCTCTTTTTTCTCCTTCCCCCTTCCCCCCTTCCCTCTTTCCTCCCCTCTCCCTTTCCCCCCCCCTTCCCTCTTTCCCCCCCTCCTTTCCCTTCTCCCCCCTCCTCCCCTTTTCTTCTCTCCTCCCCTCCTCTCCTTCCCCCTCCTTCCCTTCCCTCCTTTTCCTTTTTCTCCTCCTCTCCCCCCTCTCTCTCCCCTCCCCTTCTCCTCCCTCTCCCTTCCTTCCTTCCCCCCCTCCCTCCTTTCCCCTTCTTTCCTCTTTTCCCTCCCCTCTCCCTCCCTCCTTCTCCCTCTTTCCTCCCTTTCCCCTCCCTTCCCTTTTCTCCTCTTCCTCCCTCTTTTCTTTCCTTTCCCCCTCCCCCTCTTCTCCTTCTCCTCTCCTCCCCCCTCCTTTTCTCCTTTTTTCTCCCTTTTCTCTTTTTTCTCTTCCCCCTCTTTTCCTCCCTTTTCCCTCCCCCCTTCCCCCTCCCTCTCTTTCTCCTCCCTTTCTTCTTTCCCTTTCCCTTCCTCCTCTCCCCCTCCTTTCCTCCTTTTCCCCTTTTCCCCTTTCCTTCCCCTTCTCTCCCCTTTTTCTTTTCCTTCCTCTTCCCTTCTTTTTCCCCTTCCCCCTTCTTCTTTCTCCCTCTCTCCCCTCCCCTTCTCCTCCTTTTCTTTTCCTCTTTCTCCTCCTCTTTCCTCCCTCTCTCCTTCCCCCTTTCCCTTTTTCCCCTTCCTCTCTCTTCTCCCTCTTCTTTTCCTTCCTTTTTCCCTCTCCTTCCCCCCCCCTCTCTCTCTTCCCTCCTCTTTTCCCTTTCTTCTCTTCTCCCTCCTCCCCCCTTCCCCCTTTTCCCCTTTTCTTCCCTTCCTCTCCCCCTTTCCCTCCTCCTTCCTCCCTCCTCTTTTCTTT
This sequence comes from Schlechtendalia chinensis, assembly GCA_019022885.1. Classification (NCBI taxonomy): domain Eukaryota; kingdom Metazoa; phylum Arthropoda; class Insecta; order Hemiptera; family Aphididae; genus Schlechtendalia; species Schlechtendalia chinensis. The sequence goes on from JAFHKX010000018.1 coordinate 17,492, forward strand.
TCTCCCCCCTCTCCCCTTTTTTTTTCTCTCCCCCCCTTCCTTCCTCTTTTCCTTCTTCTTTTTCTCTTCTTCCTCTTTCCTTTCCCCCTCTCTTCCCCCCCCCCCCCCTTTCCCCCCTCCTTTCCTCTTCTCCCCCCCTTCCCCCTTCTTCTCTTCCCTCCTTCCTCTCTCCCTCTTTCTCCCTCCCCCCCCTCCTTTTCCCTTTCTTTTTTCCCCCCCTCTCTCCCTCCCCCCCCTCTTTCTCTCCCCCCCTTTCTCCCTTCTTCTTTTCCCCCCCCTTCTCCTTTCTCCTCTCTTTTTCCCTCTTTCCTCTTCTCCCTTCCCTCCTCCTTCTTCCCCCCCTTTCTCTTCCCCCCCCTTTTCTTTCCTTCTTCTCTCCCTCCCCCCCTTTTCCCCCCCCTCCTCCCCCTTCTTTCCTCTTTCTTTCTTCCTCTTCCCCCTCCCTTTCTTCTCTCTCTCTCTTCCCTCCTCTCCCTCCCCCCCTTCTCCTCCCTCTCTCCTCCCCCCCCCCCTTTCCTCTTCCTCTTTCTTTCTTCTCCTCCCCTCCCCCTCCTCTTCCCTTCTTCTTCTCTCCTCCCCTTCCTCCTCCCCTTCCTCCTTTCCCTCTTTTCCTCTTTTCCCCTCTTCTCTCCCCCCTTCTCTTTTTTCTTTTTTCCTCTCTCCCTCCCTCCCTCCTTTCCTTCCCTCTTTTCCTTTTTTTTCCTCTTTTCCCCTTTTCTCTTCTCCTCCTCCTCTCCTCCCCCCCCCCTTTTCTTCTTTTTCCCCTTTCTTTCCCCCCTTCCCCCTTCCTCTTTTCTTCCTCTTCCCTTCCCCCCTTTTTTTCTTTTTCTTCCCCTCCCTCCTTTTCCCTCTCCCCTTCTTCTTTCCTACTCTCTTTCCTCGTTTCTTCTCCTCCCTTTTTCTTTCTCTTCCTCTTCCTCCTTCTCTTCCCCTTTTTCCCTTCTTCCTTTTTCTCCCCCTCTCTCCCCTCTCCTCTCTCCTCCCTTTCCCCTCTCTTTTCCCCTTCCTTTTTTCCCTCTCCTTTCTCTCTCCTCCTTCTCTTCCTTTCCCCCCCTTCTCCTTCTTTTCCCTTTCCCTTTTCTCCCCTCCCTTTCTCTTCTCTTTTTTTTTCCCCCTTTCTTCCTCTCTCCCCCTCTTCCTCCCCTTTCTTTCTTCTCCCCTTTCTCTTTTCCCCTTTCCCTTCCTTCCCCCCCTTCCCTTCTCCCTTTTTCCCCCTTTTCTTCCCCCCCCTCCCCTCTTCCTCTCCTTCCTTTTTTTCTCCCTTCTCCCTCCCCCCTCTTTCTTCCTCCTCCCTTCTTCCTTTTTCTTTTCCCTCTCTTTCCCCCTTTCCCCTCTCCCTTCTCCTTTCTCCCCTCTCTCTTCCTGCTTCTCTCTTTTCTTTTCCCCTCCCTCTCCCCTTCCTCCCCCCCCTCCCCCTTCCTTCCCCTTCCTCTTCCTCCTTTCTCCCCTCCCCCCTTCTCTCTTTTTTTTCCCCCCTCCCTCTTTCCTCCCCCTTCTTCCCCCTTTTCCCTCCCTCTCCCTTTCCCCCCCCCTCCCCCCCTCCCTCTTTTTTTTCTCCCCCCTTCCTCTTTTCCCCCTCTTTCCTCTCCCCCCCTTTTCTTTCTTCTTTCTTCCCTCTTCTCCCTCTCTTTTCTCCCTCTCCCTTCCTCTTTCCTCTCCCTTCCCCTCTCCCCTTCTCTCCCCCCTTTCTCCTCTCCCTTCTCTCTTCTCCTTTCTTCTTCTTCTTCCCCCCCTCCCTCCCTCCCTTCTCTCTTCTCCCTTCCTTCCTCTCTCCTTCTTCCCTCCCCCCCCCCCCCTCCCTCCTTCCTCCCCCCCCTCTTCCTTCCTTCTCCCTTCCTCCCTCTCCCCTTTCTCTCCCTCTTTCTCCCCCCCTTTCTCCCTTCTCTCCTTTTCCCCCCCCTCTCCTTCTTTCTTTTCCTTCTTCCCCTCTCTCCCCCTTCTTTTCTCTCCCTCTCCCCCTTTCCTCCCTTCCCTTTCTTTCCCCCCCTTTTCTTCCCCTCCTCCCTCCCCTCCCTTTTTTTCTTCTTTCCCCACTTTCCCTCCTCCCCTTCCTCCCCTCCCCCTTCTTTTTCTCCTTCTCCTTTTTCCTCTTCCTTCCCTCTTCCTCCCCTCCCTTCTCTTCTTTCCTCTCCCTCCCCCCTCTTTTTCTTTCCTTCTCCCCTCTCCTTCTTTTCCCCCCTTCCTTCCCCCCCCCCCCTCCTCCCCCTTCTTCTTCTTCTCTTCCTCTTCGCCTCCTTTCTTCTTCCTCTTTTTTCTTTCCTCTTTCCTTTTTTCCCCTTTCCCCCTCTCCCTCCCTTCTCTCCCTTCTCCCCTTCCCCTCCTCTTCCTTTTTCTTCTTTCCTCCTTCTCCCCCTCTCCCCCCCTCTTTCTCTCCCCCCTCTTCCCTCTTTTCCTTTCTCCCCCCTTTTCTTCTCCCTTCCTTTCTTTTCTTTCTTCCTTCCTCCTTCTTCCCTCTTCCCTCTCCCCCTCCTCCCCCCTTTCCTCCCTTCTCCCCCCTCCCCTTCTTCCCCCTTCCTCCTTCCTTCTTTCCCTCCCCCTTTCTTTCCCCCCCCCTTCCTCCCTTCCCTTCCTTCTCTTCTCTTTTTCTCCCTTTCTTTCCCTTCCCCCCCCTCTTCCCTCTTTCTTCTCCTTCTCTTCCCGCCCCCCCCCTCTCTCCTCTTTTTCTCCTTTTCCTCTCCCTCCCTTTTTCTTTTCCCCCCTCCCCTCCCTCTTCCTCCCTTCTTCCTTTTTCCCCCCCTTCTTTTTCTTTTTCCCTCTCTCCCCTTTTTCTCCCCCCTCCCCCCCCCCCCCCTTTTTCCCTTCCCCCCTCTCCCCCTCTCCTTCCCCTTCTCTCCCCCCTTTTTTTCTCTTTTTCTTTCTCTTTCCCCTTTTTTTCTCTCCTCTCTCCTTTTCCCCCTTCCCTCTTTCCCCTCCTTCTCTTTTCCCCTTTCCTTCCCTTTCCCTTTCCTTTTCCCTTCCTTCTTCCTTCTTCCCTCCCCTTTCTTCCCTTCTCCCCCCTTCTCCCTCCTTCCTCTTCTTTTTTTTCCTCCCTCCTTCTCTCCCCTTCTTTCCCCCCTTTTTCTCTTCTCTTCTCTCTTTTCTTCCCCCCCCTCCTTCTTCCCTCTTCCTTCCCTTTCTTTTCCCCCCTCCTCCCCTTTCTTTTCTTTCTTCCTCCCTCTTTCTTCTCCCCTCTTCTTTCCCCCTTTCCCCTCCCCCTTTCCTCCTCTCCCCCTTCTCTCTTCCTCTCTCCCTTTTTTCTCTTTCTTCCCCCTTTCTCCCTTCCCCTCTTTTTCTTCCCCCCTTCTCTCTCCCCCTCTCCTCTTTTCTTTCCCCTCCTCCTCCCCCTTTCTTCCCTTTTTCCCCTCTCTTCCCCTTTCCTCCCTCCCTCCCCCCCTTCTCCCCTCTTACTTCTCCTCCCCCCCTTCTCTTCCCTTTCTCCTCCCTTCTCCTCTTTTCTCCTCTTTTTTTTTTCTCTTCCTCCCCTCTCCTCCTTCTCTTTTCCTCTTTTCTCCCCTTCTCCCCCCCCCTTCCCTCTCCTTTCCCCTTTCTTCTTTTTCTCCCTTCCCCCCTCTCCTTCCTTTTCTTCTCTCCTCCCCCCTTCCCCTTTTCCCCCTTTCTCTTCTTCTCCTCTCCCTCTCTTCTTTTTCTCTTTCCCCTTTTCTCCTTCTCTCCCCTCCTCTCCTTTCTCTTTCCCCTTTCTCCCCTCCTTCCTTTCCTCTCCTCCCCCCTTCTCCCCTCCCTCTCTTTCCCTTCTTCTTCTCCTTCCTCCCCCCTTTCTCTTTTTTTCCTCCCCCCTTTCCTTTTCCCCCCTCCCTTTCCTTTCTTTTTCTCCCTCCCTCCTCCTCCCCTCTCTCTCCCTTTCCTCTTCTTTTCCCTTCTTTCTCTTTCCCTCCTTCCTCTTTTCCTCCCCCTTTTCTTCCCCCTTCTCCTTCTCTCCTTCTTTTCCTCTCCCCCTTCCTTTTCTTTCTCCCCCTCCTCTTTTCCTCCCCCCCTCTTTCCCTCTCTTTCTTTTTCCTCTTTTTTCCTCTCCTCTTCTCCCCTCTTTCTCCCTCTTCTTCCCTTTCTCCCCTCTTCCCTCTTTTCCTCCCCTCTCTCCTTTCTCCCCCTCCTCTTCCTTTTCTCTTCCTTTTCTTCCTCCCTCTCCCCTCCCTTTCTTTTCCTCCTTCTTTCCTTTTCTTCTTCCTCTTTCTCTTTCCCTCTTCTCCTCCCTTTCTTCTCCTCTCTCCTCTTTTTTCCCTCTCTCCCCCCCTTCCTTCTCTCTCCCTCTTCTCTCCCTTCCCCCTCCTTCTTTCTTTCTCTCTCTCCCCTTTTTTCTTCTCTCCCCCCTTTCTTCTTTTCCTCTCTTCCCTTTTCCCCCTCCTCCCCCTCTTCCTCTCTTTTCCTTCTCTCTCCCTTTTTCCTCTTCCTTCTCCCTTCCTTCTTTTTCTTTTTTCCCTCTCCTCTTCCTTTTTCTTCCCCTCCCCCTTTTCTCTTCTCTTTTTCTCCTTCCCCTTCTCCTTCCCCCCTTCCCCTTTTCTTTTCCTTCCTTCTTCCCCTCCCTTCTTCTTTCTTCCCTTTCCTCCCCTCTTTTTTTCCTTTCTCTCTCCTCTCTCTCCTCCCCCCTCCTTTTTTTCCCTTTCCCCTTTCCCCTTCCTTCTTCTTTTTTTCTTCTTTTCTCCCCTTCTTCCCTCCTCTTCCCCCCTCCCCTTTCCTCTCCCTCCTTTCTTCTCCTCTTTTCCCCTCCTTCTTTCTTCTTCCTTCTCCTTCTCTCTTTTTCCCCCCCCCTCTCTTCCCTTCTCTCTTTTCTCTTCTCCTCTCTTTCTCTCTTTCTCCTCTCTTCTCTTCTCTCTTCTCTCTCCTCTTCCTCCTCTCTCTCTCTTTTCTCCTCTTCTCTTTTCTCTCCTCTCTTCTCTCTCTCTCTCTCTTTCCTCTTTCTCTCTCTCTTCTCTCTTCTCTCTTCTCTCTCTCTCTTCTCTTTCTCTCTCTCTCCTTCTCTTCTCTCTCTCTTCTCTCTCTCTCTCTCTCTTTCTCTTCTTTCTTTCTCTCTCTTC
>JAFHKX010000018.1:25000-55317 GCA_019022885.1 Schlechtendalia chinensis
TTCTCTTTTCTCTTCTCTCTCTCTCTCTCTCTCTTTCCTCTCTCTTTCTCTCTCTCTCTCCTCTCTCTTCTCTTCTCTCTTCTCTTCTCTCTTTTTCTCTCTCTCTCTCTCTCTCTCTCTCTTTCTCTCTTTTCTTTCTTCTCTTTCTTCTCCTCTTCTTCTTTTCTCTCTCCTTCTCTTCTCTTCTTCTCTCTCTTCTCTCTTCTTTCTCTCCTTCTCTCCTCTCCTCCTCTCTCTCTCTCTCTCTTTCTCCTCCTTTCTCCTTCTCTCTTCTTCTTTCTTTTCTCTCTCTCCTTCTCTCTCCTTTCTTCCTCTTCCTCTCTCTGCTCTCTCTTCTCTCCTCTCTTCTCTCTCTTTCTTCTTCTCTCTTCTCTTCTCTTTCTCTCTCTTCTCTCTCTCTCTCTCTTCTTCTCTTCTTCTTTTCTCTTTTCTTCTCTTCTTTTCTTCTTCTCTCTCTCTCTCTCTTCTCTCTTCTCTCCTTCTCTCTTCTCTCTACTCTTTCTCTCTTCTTTCTTTTCCTCTTTCTCTTCTCTCTCTCTTCTCCCCTCTCTCTTCTCTCTCTCTCTTTCTCTTCTTCTCTCTTCTCTTCTCTCTCCTTCTCTCTCTCTCTTCTCTCCTTCTTTTCCTTTCTTCTCTTCTCTCTTTCTCTTCTTTCTTCTCTCTCTCCTTCTCTCTTCTCTCTCTTCTCTCTCTCTCTCTTTCTTTCTCTCTCTCTCTTTTTCTCTTTTCTCTCTCTTCTCTCTCTCTTCTCCTCTCCCTCTCTCTCTTCTCCTTTCTTCTTTCTCTCTTCTCTCCTCTCTTCTCTCTCTTCTTTTCTCTTCTTCTCTCGCTCTCTCTCTCTCTCTCTCTCTTCTCTCTCCTCTTCTCTCTTCTCTCTTCTTCGCTCTTCTCTCTCTTCTCTCTCTCTTTCTCTCTCTCCTCTTCTCTTCTCCTCTCTCTCTTCTCTCTCTCTTCCTCTCTCTCTCTCGCTCTCTCTTTTCTCTCTTCTCTCTTCTTCTTCTCTTTCTCTCTTTTCTCTCTCTCTCTCTTCTCTTTCCTCTCTTTCTTCCTCTCCTCTCTCTCTCTCTCTCTTCTCTTCTCTCTTTCTCTCTCTCTCTCTCTCCTCTCCTCTTTCTCTTCTTCTTTCTCCTTCTCTCTCTTTCTCTCTCTTCTTCTTCTCTCCTCTCTCTCTCTCTCGCTCTCTCCTCTTCCCTCTTCTCTCTCTCTCTCTCTTCTCTTCTCTCTCTCTCTCTTCTCTCTCTCTCTTTTCTCTCCTCTTTTCTCTCTTCCTCTTCTTCTTCTCTCTTCTCTCTCTCTTCTCTCTCTCTCTCTCTCTCTCTTTTCCTCTCTTTCTTCTTCCTTCTTCTCTCTCTCTCTTCTCTCCTTCTCTCTTTCTCTTTCTCTCTCTCTCTTCTCTCCTTCTTCTCCTCCTTTCCTCTCCTTCTCTCTCTTCTCTTTCTCTCTTTCTTCTCTCCTCTTCTTCTCTTTCCTCTTTCCTCTTTTCCTCTCTCTCTCTCTCTCTCTCCTTTCTCCTCTCTCTCTCTCTCTTTCTCTCTCTCTCTCTTTTCTCCTCTTTTTCTCTCTCTCTCCTCTTCTTCTCCCTCTCTCTTCTCTCTTCCCTCTCTCTTTCTTTCTCTCCTTTCTTCTTTTCTCCCTTTCTCTCTTCTCCTCTTTCTTTCTCTCTCCTCTCTCTTTTTCTCTCTCTCTCTCTTCCTTCTCTCTCTCTCTCTCTTCTTCTTTCCTCTTCTTTTTCTCTTTCCTCTTCTTCTCTTCTTCTTCCTCTTTCTCTCTCTTTTCTCTCCTCTTTCTTCTCTCTTCTTTCTCTCTTCTCTCTCTCTCTTCTCTTCTTCTCTTTCTTCTCTCTTCTCTCTTCTCTCTCTCTTCCTCCTTCTCTTTCTTCTCTCTCTCTCCTCTCTCTCTCTTCTCTCCTCTTCTCTCTCTCTTTTCTTCTCTCTTCTCTCTTCTTCTTCTCTCTCCCTCCTCTTTCTCTTCTCTCTTTTTCTCCTCTCTTCTTCTCTTCTCTCTCTCTCCCTCCTCTTCCTCTTTCCTCTTTCTCTCCTTTCTTCTCTTCTCTCTCCTCTCCTCTCTCTTCTTCCTCTCTTCTCTCTCTCTTCTTCTCCTCCTCTCTCTCTCTTCTTCTCTCTTCTTCTCTCTTTCTTTCTCTCTTCTTCTTCTCTCTCTTCTCTTTCCTCTCCTTCTCTCCTCTTCCTTCTCTTCTCTCTTCTCTTTTCTTTTCTCCTCTCTTTCTCTCTCTTCTCTTCTCTCTCCTCTTTCTCTTTTTTCTCCTCCTCCTTCTTTCTCTCTCTTCTTCCTCTTTCTCCTCTCTTCCTCCTCTCTCTCTTTTCTCTCCTTTTCTTCTCTCTCTTCCTTCTCCTCTCTCCTTCTCTCTCTCCTCCTTTTCTCTCTCTTTTCTCTCTTCTCTCTCTCCTCTCTTCTCTCTTCTCTCTCTCCTCTCTCTCTCTTCTTCTCTCTCTCCTCTCTTTCTTCTTCTTCTCTTTCTCTCTTTCTCTCTTTCCTTCTTCTTCTCTCTCTCTCTTTCTTTTCTTTCTCTTCTCTCTCCTCTCTCCTCTCTCTCTCTCTCTCTTCTCTCTCTCTCTCCTTCTTTCTCTTCTTCTCTTTTCTCCTCTTTCTTTCTCTCTTCTCTCTCCTCCTTCCTCTCTTCTCTCTTCTCTTTCTTTCTCTCCTCTCTCTCCCTCTCTCTTCTCTCTTTCTCTCTCTCTCTCTCCTCTCTCTTTCTTCTCTCTTCTTTCTCTCTTCTCTCTTCTCTCTCTCTTCTTCTCTTCTCTCTTCTCTCGCTCTCTCCTTCTCTTTCCTCTCTCTTCTCTCTTCCTTTCTCTTCTCCTCTCTTTCTCTCCTCTCTCTCTCTTCTTCTCTTCTTCTTCTCTCTCCCTTCTTTCTTTCTTTTCTCTCCTTTCTCTCTTTCTCTCTCTCTTCTTCCGCTCCTTCTCTCTTTTCTTTTTCTCTCTCTTCTTCCCCCTCTCTCCTCTCTTCTCTCTCCTTTCCTCTTTTCTCTCTTCCTCTCCTCTTCTTCTTCTCTCTCTCTCTCTTCTCTTCTTTCCTCTTCTCTCTCTCTCTCCTTCTCTCTCTCTCTTCTCTCTTCTCTCTTCTTTCCTCCTTCTCTCTTCCTCTCTCTCTTCTCCTCTGCTCTCTTCTTCTTCTCTTCTCTTCCTCTCTCTCTTCTCTTCCTCTTTCCTCTCTCTTCTCCTCTCTTTTCTCTCTCCTCTCTCTCTTTCTTCTCTCTTCTCTCTCTCTCTTCTTCTTTCTTCTCTTCTTTTCTCTTCTTCTCTCTCTCTCTCCTTCTCTTCTCTCTTTCTTTCTCTCTCTCTCTCTTTCTCTCTTCTCCTCTCTCTCTCTCTTCTTCTCTCTCTCTCTTCTCTCCTCTCTTTCTCTTTCTCTCCTTCTCTTCTCTCCTCTTTCTCCTTCTCTCCTTTCTCTTTCTCTCTTTTCTTCTTCTTCTCTCTCTCTTTTCTCTCTTTATCTTCTCTCTCTTCTCTTCTCTCTCTTTTCTTTCTTCTCTTCTTCTCTTCTCTCTCTTCTCTTCTTTCTCTCTCTTTCTCTCTCTCTCTCTCTCCTTTTCTTCTTCTCCTTTCTCTCTTCTCTCTCTTCTTCTCTCTTCTCTTTCTCTTCTCCCTCTCTCCTCTCCTTTTCTCTCTTTTTCTCCTTTTCTTTCTCTTTCCTCTTCCTTCCTTCTTCTTTCTTCCCTTCTCCTTCCCTTTTTTCTTCCTCCCTCTCTTTCTTCTCCTTTCTCTTTTCTCTTCTCTTTCTCTCCTTCCTTCTTCCTTTTTTCTCCTTTTTTCCTCCTTTTCTCTTCCTCCTCTCTCTTCTCTTCTCCTTTTCTTCTCCTCTCTCCTTCCTTCTTTTCTCTTTCCTCTCTTTTCTTCCTCCTTCCTCTCCTTCTTCTCCTTCCTCTTCTTCCTTTTTCCTCTCCCCTTCTCCCCTCTTTTCTCCTCTTCCTCTTTCCCCTCTCTCCCTCTTCTCTTCTTCCTTCCCTCTCTTTCCTCTTCCTCCTTCTCCTACTCTCTCTCCTTTTCTCTCCCCTCTTTTTCTTCTCCTCTTTTCTCTTTCTCTCTCTCTCCTCTCTCTCCTTTCTTCTTTCCCTTCTCTTTCTCCTTCTCTCTTTCCTCCCCTTCTCTCTCTCCCTTCTTCTTTTCTCTCCCCTCCTTCTTACCTTCTCCTCTTCTCTTTCTCCTCCCCTTTTCCTTCCTCTTCTTTCTCTTCTTCTTTCTTCCCCTCTTCTCTTCTTCCCCTCTCTTTCCCTTTCTCTTTCTTTTCCTCCCCTCTTCCTCTCCCTCTTTCCTTCTCTCCCCTTCTCTTCCCTCTTTTCTCCTCTCTTCCTCCCCTTTCTCTCTTCTTCCTTTCCCTTTTTACTCTCTCTTCTCCCTTCTTTCTCTACCTCCTCCTCTCTCCTCTCTCCCCTTCCTTCTCTTCTCTTCTCTCCTCCCCTTCCCCTTTCCTGCTCTCTCTTCCCCCCTCTTCCTCTCTCTCTCTTTTCTACTCTTCCCCCTTACCTCTCTCTCTCTCCTCCTTCCCCTCTCTCTCCTCTTCTCTCTCTTCTCTTCGTCTCTCTTACTCTCCCTCCTCTCCCTCTTTCTCTCTCTCCCTCTCTTCCTCTCTACTTCCCCTCTTCTCCCTCTACCTCCCCTTCTTCTCCTTCTCTCCCCCTTCTCTCTCTCCTCCTTCTACTCTTCCTAAATCCTTCTCCTTCTTCCCCTTTCCCTCTCTTTCCCTCTTTTCTCTCTCTTCCCCTCTTCCTCTTAACCTCTCTCTTCCTCTCCTTTTCCCTTTCTCTTCTCTTCTCTCTCTTCTTTCCTCTCTCTACCCCCCTCCCTTCCCTTCCTTTAACTCCCTCTCCCTTCTCCCCTCCTCTCTGCCTCCTTCTCTCCTCTCCCCTCCCTCCGCGTTCTCTCCGTTAACTCCGCTCCGCTCTCGTCAGGTGTCCTCTCCCCTTCCCTTGTTCCCTCCCCCGCTTCCCTCCCTGGCGCTGCCTTCTTTTGTACTCAGCCTCCCAGACGGGAGGGTCAGGCTCCACGCTCTCCTGGCGAAACGCACCGAACCACACCGCGTCTTCTCGGTGCACCATCTACCCCTCCTGTCCTCGTCTACTCGCTAACTCGTTTCCTTTCCCTGCTTCTGGTTCCAACAGCTAAGACGCTCGCGCTCCCTCGTGTGCTCGCTGCAGCACGGGGGGCCTTCGCCAGTCCCGGGCCCGCGAAGCCGGCGAGACTGTCTTCCGGACGTGCGCGCGTCGCCCCTGCTCGCGTCTCCCCCTCCGATCCTGCGGCCGGGCTCAGGCAGAGAGCCCTACGACCGTGTCCCGACCCCTCTGCGCCCTTCCATACTTCTTTCTCCTCCCTTCCCTACAATCTCCGTCCTCTGGCTCACCCTGTGACCTGCTCGCTTTACCCTGTCGCTCGTGGCAGTCGCTCCTCAGCCGTGTCCCTCGCCCCCCTCGCGTCCTCACCGCGTCCTTATCCCTCTTCTCCTTGTTTTCCGTGTAAACCCCCGAGGGTGGTCCGCCGCATACTCCGACGCCCCAAACCGGGCCTACCACGGGGCCGGGCCCGCCTGCGGCGCCGTTTTCCCGTGGCTCTGCGAGACCGCCGCACTCCCTCCCGTGCCACCACTTCTCTCCTTCCAATTGCTGCACTCCTCTCCCCTCTCTTCTTGTCCTATCCTTACCCTCTCTCCCCCCGACGTACCCTTACCGTCCTGTGCCCTAGTTCTCGTGTCTCCCTCCTCGCCCGTCTCCCTTTGCCTCCTCCCCCCCATCTGTGCCCCGGGACGTGTGCCTTCGCCCCTGTAACGGGTCTCGCGGTTGCCCGCTAGTGCGACGCGCGCTCGCCTCAGAAGGCCGCGTCGGCCGTGTCGCCGGTACACCGCTGGGTGCCTGTGGCCTCGACCCGAAACGCGGAAAGAGTCCGAGGACCCCGCCTCCCCTCTCTGACGCGCCCCCGATCGGCGCGGGGGAAACAAATACCCACCGACCGAGAGGTGCCGGTCCGTGTCCGAGAAAGTGCACGGCGATCGGGCAGTAAGGAAGCAGACGACCAGCGAAGCTCCTCCTCCCTCTCTCCTGCCCCTGGCTGGCGTCTCTCCCCGGTCCTCGCCTGGTGCGCCCGCGGACTAAGAGAGGAGCGAACGGCCCCTCGCGCCAGCATGTCCTCAGGGCCCGTCCGCTCCCACGCTTCTAGCGAAGCTCCCCGAGCGAGCTGTCCAGGACGAAGCAAAAGCTACACAGCCCACGCCCTCGCGCCTTACCATCTCGCCGCACGACCTGTCGTATTGGTGGTGCCGCAGACACGCCGCGACGCGCAGCGGCACAAACCGGCGCCACGACAACGGCGCCAGTGTACTTGCCCCAGCGCGCAGGCCCACAACGCTGCTCCCCGCACCTCAGCCCTGCGCGGCGAGTAGGTTGTGTCGCCATCTTCCTCGACAAGCCCAAGGCTCCGCGCCGCTGCCCCCCTGTCGCCCGGGTTTGTCTCTCTCTCGCTCCGTACCCTTTCCAGCCCCCGACAAGTCGGCGCGTAGTCGTTGCAAAGGGAGTCGCGGATCGTTGCTAGACAAAAGCCGAGCCGCTAGGTCGCTGCGGCGTCAGCCAGTCGCCGGGCCGACCCGCCCGTCGCGGCGAGCAGGAAATCACGTCGGGCCCCCGCGGTTTCAGGGACTGTCCCCCGCCGACGCGCGACAACGCCTTTGCGCGGCCGGACCCTCGACCCCTCTTACCTGCTCCCGCCCCCGGTCGCGATCGATGCGCGGCGGCAGCGCACGTCGCCAGGCGGCCCGCGCCAACCCCGACCCGCCGCGGGGCCGCCGGGAACTTGCTTCGCGGCGCTGGGCGGTCGCTCACTGGACGCGCTGCGCCCCGGCTTCGTCGCCTGCGGTGCTACGCCCCGTCCTGGCCGCTCGCACGACCTCAGCTTCGCTCGTTCTACCGCCCCCTTCCTCTTAGAACCTCGTCCGACTGGCCCGCGTGACGCCGGCCGCCCGCCTGCCGTCCTCTGGCGTGTACGCCGAAGGGGGAGAGCCCGCGTCGCGGCCAGGGCCCACCATGGCAAGCACCGACAGCAGGCGGTCCCGTCGCGCGGGCACGCCTCACTCCGGCGACAGGCAACAGCGGAGGTGCCGCCGGGCGGCGCGATCTCCCCCGAAAGAAGGACCCAGCCGCCCCGTCAACCTCCCACGGCCTCGCTGCCCCTTCGGAACCGCTGCGTACGAGGCCCGACGACGCGCGCTGAGGGCGGCCGGGTGAGTGAAAGCCGGGCCCGTTAAGCACCGACCCGACCAGAGAAGTTAGGCCACGCGCGAGAGACAGCCCACACCACCCGGGAAAAAGAAGCACGAGGAGAGCAGGCGCGCGCGCCACCGCGTCCTCGCGACGGCCCCCGCGCCGCGCCCGCCGTAGCCCGCGCACCGCGGAGAGGAAGCGGCCAAGAGAAAACGAGGAAGGAGAAGACAACAAAACGGTGGAAAGGCACGGGAAGAGCCCCGGGCCAAGGCGGCGGGCCGGTCCTCGCCCACCCTGGCACGGCCCGCCCCGTGGCAACCGAGCGGCCTCCCTGGCGAGCTCTCGGGACTCGCGTGCCCCTCGTACCCCCGTCGACCGTCCCTTTGTCTCGCGTCCGTTCGGCCCATGGGGTCGTGACGCGCGGGGCCGAATGCCCGGTCCCTCGCCGCGCGCTTCGAAAGGCGACAGAAGCTGCCGTGCGCCGTGCCCGCGCCGGGATAAGAAATGAAGACAAGGGCATACGCTTCGAGCAAGCGCCACGGTGGGCCCCGCACAAAGGGCCGTTCACCGCGGTCCTCGCAGGACGAGCCCTCCGAGGAGCGACCCCAGGACACATAAACTGGCGCAGACGCCCGCGCAGGGGGCTCACGCCAGCCCGCTACGGGGAGCGCGGCATACCGAAGAGGGGGGGCGCGAGCGCCAGCCAGAGGGTCAACGCGGCACCCAGGACGCCCCCGCGGAGGGAGCGCTCTGCGGATAGCCGCGCACGGCAGCGAACGGCACAGGTTCAAGCGGCGAGGAACACATAAAGCAAATACTCGCGTGGCCCGTTCGTTCTACCTACGTTCCGTATCTCCTGCCCCGTCTTTGCGCCTAAAGCTTAGTGCGCAGCCCCAAGCCGCAAGCACGGCGCGCCGGGACAGGCGCGCCTCGCCGCGCGACTCCTCGCTCGAGAGGCCCCGCCCCCGGCGAGGTCACTGAGCCCGTCCTTCCTACTCCCCCTTCTCTCCTGCTACACCAACAGTTGCAGTACCGACGTCCTCTGTGCTGTCCCCTACGTTCGCCGCCTCGTCCTGCCTCTTTACGGCTACTTCTTCTATCTTATTTCGCAAGCTCTCCCCGTGCCTGTCCCCCACTGTGGCCCTGACCGGCGCCGCAGTTGCCTCGTCTTAGCCTCTCGACCCTCCCTTCCGCCTGGCCCCCGTGCTTTGCGTGTTATCCTCTGGAGACGCCCCGCACTGTGCTGGCGGTCGTCCCGCTTCCCCAGCACCGTTGACGCGGAACAGTCGCCCAGGGGGCCCCCCCTCGGCCGGCTACACCAGCCCCCCCGCGTACGCCCTCCTCCTCCGGTCCTGCCGACCCTACTGACCTCTCCTCTTTATCCTCTCCGGCCGCCAATTCTTCCTCGCCCCTGCGGCGATCCAGCCGGCCCCGGATCTTGCCTGTCTGGGCCACGCCGGAGCCGTCGCCGCATTCGTGAGAGGAGCCTCCTCGCCCCGCACGGCTCCGGGAGAGCCAGCGCCCCCCCCGTGCGCCCCCCCGTGTCACCCGGTCGGGCGGACGTTCCCCCCCCGGGCCCCCCTCCCCGCCACTTGAGCCCGACCACGATAACGCTGCTTGCGGCAAAGAGACCCAGGCCGCCGATGGTCGCGGGCGTGGAAGACAGTCCTGCGCCCCAGGCCGGTGGCGGGCGCCGGCGGTAACGAGAGCCGAGAAGACTGGCACCAGAATGGGGGTCGCAGCCGCCGGGGCCCGCGGGCAAGAAAACGCTCGAGACGGCGGGACCGCAGTGGCGCGTTCGCACGGGGAGCGTCGGCCCGCGCCGACGCAAAAAAAAACCCAGCATCCACACCGAGGTAGGGAGGAAGCGGCCAAAAGGAAGAGAAGGAGGAGGCACCCCCGGCCGAGCAGTTTCGGAGGCGATGGTGCGAGGGAAAAAAGAAGGGAAAAGCAACAGGAGGGGGGGGGGGGGCCGGCCCACCGTCCCGGGGGGCCCGCGGGTCGACCAGCGTCGTTCGCGCGGAGAAGTCGGGCGGCCCGGAGAGCTGTGGCCGTTTACCCAGGCAGGGACAGAACGGGCGGAGGCGGCCGGACGCGCGAAAGAAAAACAGGCGCGGCGCAGCCGAGGCGCCCGCACGCGAGTCCGGGGCAACCCCCCAGCGGCGACGGAGGGCAGCGTGCAGTGCCGGTACCGGGAGACCGGGTGCCGCCCGTTCCCGCCCCCAGGGCAGACGTTGATCGTTGGCCCGCCAGTCGCGAGCGCAAGGCGGACACCGCCCCCACGCGGCCACGAGGACAAAGAGCAAGGAATCAGCCCGTGGAGCGGCAACACCCAGGCAGGCCCGACGGGCGCAAGGGACGTCCGACGCGGTCTCCGGCGCGCCGCCGTAAGGCCGACGCGGCGTTAACGACAGAGAGAGGAAGCTGCGTTAAAACAAGAAGGACCGCAGGTGGTGGCCCGGGGCCAGTGGGGAAGAAGATAGGAAAAGAAAGAGGAGCGCCTCACGGCGCGCGCCCGGACCGGTTGCAAAGCAGGTGAGAGGGGGGGCGGGACGCCGGAACGGAACACCGGGTACAGCAAAGGAACCGTCACAAGTTGCGGCGGCGGCCTGTGGGCGGAGCGGAAAAGGGAGAAAGACACGAAGCGGCGTCGCGGAGGGACGGCCGGGCGGGGGTTCGGGCAACCGACGAGAAAAGAGAAGGGCCCGGCGGGCCCGCGGGCGCGTAAAGGAAAAAGAAGGAGTGACCGCAAAGAGGGGTCCAACCAGACGGAAACCCGCCCCCCCGGAAAGAGAGGCCGAAGGAGAGACGCCCCACGCGGAACAGAGGGAAACGACGCGACCGTCCAGGAGGACGGACCGAGGAAGCCAGGCGCCAGGGGAGAGAAGGTAGAAAGGCGAAGGAGCCCAAGAGTCAGAGCGGCCGCGCGGCAGGCCGGGGGAGGGTCGACCAGCCGCGCCGTCCCGGGGCGGACCCGCGGCCGGCGACGCAACGGGAACGGGGCGCGACAGCGCAACGGGGCACTCAGGCAAACCGGGGCGAGCGGAAAGGAGCGAGGCCAGGCGTGGCAGCGGCCCCGGGGGCGGGCAGAACAGCCGAGGCGCGGCCGGGGGACGCCGAAGAGGGCGACGTGATCCGCCGCAGAAGGGTCCCACGGCCGCGGCGGCCCGTCGCGTGGCGGCGCCCCCGGGCAAGCGGGGACGGACGGGCCGTGGCAGGACCGGGCCGTCAGGGAAGCCCCGAGGAGGGCAGCGTTAGGTGGCGAGAGGTTAGTGCAGAGATAGTAGCTGCGAGCCAGGGGCCGCGGAAGAACAGGACGGCGCGGCACGGGGAGGAGCCCGCGGCGGGCGGTGGAGAACAGGCGAAAAGAGAACGCGACGGCGCAGTTAGAAGAGGGGCACGCGCGGGCGCCGAGACCCGTGAGAAAAGGACGAGTGGCTCTGGCGTTTGCGAGGGAAGGGGTGCGCGCGGCGGCAGAGGCCGCACGCCGAGGCCCAAAGTGAGGGCCCGTGCGAGCGTAGGGGAGCACGCAAGAGAATGAAACCCCAGTCCCTTGCGCGTCTAGCGCGCGGTTACAAGTAGATGCACGTCCCGCGTGTTAGGCGCCAGTGAGAGAGAGAGAAGTGCCCGCCGGTGGCCCCGGCGTGTTGGCAGCAGGGTGAAGAGGGAGGAAAGGCGGGGGGACCGCCCACAGAGGGGCCGATACGCCCTGGTAGAGCCGCGGAGGACGGCTCATGACCGCTGCGGCCTCCCTGAGGGCCGCCGCGAAGCCGGAAGCGTTCGGCCGTGCGCGTGGGGAGGACCCAAGGTAAGCAGAAGGGTGGATTCGGCGCAGCTTCGAAGCCGGCCAGGGGTTAGAAAACGGCGGCGTAGTAGGAAGAAGAGACGCGGTCAAAGAAAAAAACGGAGGGGGACCCCACCAGGTTGGCAGGTAAGGAGGTAGCAGTGGGGGCCGAGATCCCGGCCGGGACCTGGGTAGGCGCAGGTGGCCGCGGGCGTACGAAAGAGAGAGAGAGACCAAAAGAACCGTCGGGCGCCCCCGCACGAACGAAAGGGGACACTGGACGCAAAGAACCGGGGGCCCCCCGGTAAAGTAGGAAAGGAGGCCGGCGGGCCAGCGACGCGCCGCCGAAAGCCCTCCACGTGCGGAGAGAAACAGTAGGAGAGGAAGTTTGCAGAGGCAGGCGGAAACAGAGCAGAAACGGCCCGGCGGCCGATCAAGAGGGAGAGAAACAGAGAGAGAAAAGAGAGAAGAGCAGAGGAAAGAGGGGGGGGGGGGGGGGGGGGGGGGGGGGGGGGGGGGGGGGGGGGGGGGGTAGTGGGGGGGGGGGGGGGGGGGAGGGGTCGGGGCGAACCGAAAGAGTTCGGGGAGCGACGCGGGGCCGCTCGCGGCGCGGCGCGGTCGAACGAAGATCGTGGAAGCTAAGCCCGGAGCCACCCGAGGCCCCCCCCAGGTGAGGCTGAAGGGAAGGCGCGAGAGGGGGCGGGCACGCGGACGGGGCCCGGAAGCCGCGACTGCCCGCCCGAAGCGCAGGGACGGGCGCGAGCTCGCCCGCGTCGGCGCGCAAAGAAAAGAAAGAGGCAAAACCGGCCCGAGAGAGCCGGGCACCCGCAGACGTGGATCAGGGGCCGGGCGCGCGCCCCTCCCCAGTGTGGAAGTTGAGAAGAGGTAGAGGGTCAACAGCGTTAGAGAGAACGAGGTGGAGGGCGCGCGCCAGGTAGAACCGCCGAGAGCAAACGCGGGTCGTCCCTCAGGCACGCCGAGCCGAGGACGAGAAAGAGAAGGGAGGTTCGCGCCGGCGTCGGGCCGCGCAAGCACCGTGAGTACCGCAAGGGCGGCAAACGAGCGAGTCGCGCGCGCCGGGGGAGAACGATACCAACGCCTCGCGCCGGCTACCAGTAGGAGCGACCCGTCCGCGCATGGACGGCGAGCACCGAGAGCGCCGCGTCGGACCCCACTGGACGTGCGGTACAGCCGGGCGCGTGGCGGACAGGAGCCACGTTCGCCCCCGCATCCCGGAGCGCGGGTCAGGGTGCAGGCCACAGGCGTGCGCGACCCGCCGGCGCGCGGACGTACACGGGGGGCCGGCCCCCCCGGCCCGAACCCGGCCGTCCTGGCAGTGGCTGCCGGAGGAGGAGGTGGTCCGAAGTTGGCGGACGCGCGAGCACCAGGGCGTAGCGAGCCGGGCAGAGGGACGCAAAGGGCGGGACGCGACGCGGTCGGACCGTCGGGGCCGAGTCCCGGCGGCGCCGACAAGAAGGGAGCCGCCCGCCTCGAAAGGGGCGGCCGCGCACCCACCGTACAGGCGAGGGGAGTAACAGGGCAAAGCGGTCACAGGCCGCCTACAGCTACAGACAAGTGGCCCGGCGCGGCCGGGTGGAGGCACACGCGCGAGCGAAGGCAAGGACGGGCAAGCGCACAAGACGGGGCCCGAGCCGACGATTCCGGCGCCACGCAGCAGCGTTGGGGGTCGCTCCGGCGGGCGCCGAGCGCCCCCTAGGGCAAAAGGGGCAGCGAACCCGGCGAGCTGGGGTTCACGGAGAAAAGGGACGCCAAGACCGGGGAGGAAATAACATGACAGAAACCCAAAGCGGGCCACGTAGGCGTGCCGTGCACGTGGGCCCCGAACCGGTCGGCCCTCGGCCAGGCCGCGCGGTGAAGAGGAGACGAGTGTGTGCCAGCGGGGCCCCCCGAGCCGGTCGAAAAGCGCTTGGCCCCCGTCGGCCTGACCTGGGCCGCCGAGCCCAGCGGCGCGAGTAACGCAGTCTTCCGCCCGGCTAAGTTATCGCGAGCGGGACAACAAGAAGGCAGCGGCCCGCCGCGGGGCTGTGCGCTCGGCGACGAACCTTGCGGCGAGCCAAAGCCAGCTTCTGGGCTGGCTCCTAATCGGGAGCCGGACCACGAGTGCTAGGTCCGAGTCTGTGCCTTCCCTGACCCCGCCCTGAGCCCCGCAGGGGGAGCAGCAACAGACCAACGGAGCGTTAAGAGCGCGCAGGAGGAGAAAGAGAAAAGAAGCGTTCCAGCAGGGGGACGGCCCGAGGGCGGTAAGCAGTGTTAGAAAAGGGACGCCGGGCGGGAGGCAGAGTCACCAGGGAGGAGGGCCGTCGCGGGCCCGCCATGCAGAGAGGGAAAAAGAAAGGCAGAGAAGGGTTAGCCGGAAAGAAGAGGGAGACAAGCCGAGGCCAGGCCCCCAGCGTACACGAAACGGCAGCCGCAACGACGCAAGAAGGCAACGGAGAGAGCAGGGACGGCAAAGAGTAGCAGGCGAGACGCGGAAGCGCAGCAAATGGGAGGAAAGGGAGGAGACAGGGCAAGGCGTGACGCCGGGCGGAAGAGAAGGGACAGTCAGAACGGGCCCAGGGCGCAGAGCGCGCGGCCGGAAAGGGAAACGACGCCGGGGACTGCGGCAAAGGACAGCGTTCGCAGCAGAACAGGAAAAAAAGAGTGCGCAGAGTACACCGCACGGCGGACGGAAGTGCCAGAACCAAGGGGGGTGCGATGCCGTACACCAGGACGGACAACCGCCGTAGGAGGAAGCACGAGACCAGCACCCGGTAACGCGCGGGGACCGCGGCCCAAACACGCCGGCGGGACAGGGCGGAAGAACGCAGTCGTGGACCAGGGTTCCAGGGGGGATCGGAGGCGAGTCCAGGAGGGGACGAAGAGCACCGTCGGCGGCCCGCGGCCGGCAGAACCGCACAGACGCGTGCCGTTAAGCGGAGAGGGCGTACAAGCGCGCCGCGCACGCCCGAGTAGCCGAGTACGACGGCGTTGATACGACGGGGCCCGCGCGGACGGTTCAGAGTACAGCCAAGGAAGAACGAGGCAACAGTTAAAGGGAAAGGGAAAAGCGGGACACGACCAGAGGAGGAACACCGGACCCCAGGTAGAAAGTGGAGAACCCCCCCCAGCTAGGGAGAAAGTAGAGTGGGAGAAGCGCCGCCGGAGTGAGAAGAGTTGCAGGGCCCCGAAGAGGAGCCGAGGCCGCAAGAAAAGCCGGGGAACGGCAGGCCAGCAGCACCGCGACCGCGCGACGGGGGAGAGGAGGCAAGTGGCGGAGGTCAGACAGCGGAGGGCCCCGTTTACGCGCGCGCCAAGCGGGAGGAAAGGACGAACGACAGTAAGGTCCGTGGGCGGCGAGGGGAGGCGGACCAAGAGTACGAAACGCAGGGAGCGGCCGACAGCAGCGGCGCGAACGCATAGCAAGCGAGCCAGAGAGACAAGAGGAAGGTGAGAACGAAAGAAGAAGCCCGCGGTCAGAGACAAGAAGGAGTTCGCCGGAAAGACGACAAGGACGACGTGTTCCGGAGAGCAGCGACGGCGGGCGTCCGCGGACGCGAAGAGGGACGGCGCCGCCGAAGTGAACACGACCAGAAAAAAAGAAGAAAACAGAAGAGGAAGACAGTGCCGGCGGCCACCGAGGCCGTTCGAGCACGCAAGAAGCGCAGAACGGTAGGAGGAAGAGGAGTAAGCAGGCGACGAGTAAGAGAGAAGCACAGGCCAGCGAGCGATGGGAGAGAGTTAAAAGAGAGGGAGCGAGACAGGGGCGGCAAGGGGGCCACGTTGACGCATCCGCAGGAACGGGGACCGTAAGGGGACGGGCGGTGCAGGTGGGCGTAACACGCCGCGCCACGAAGGGGTAAAAACGAGGAAGAGACGCGAATGCGCCCATAGCCGGAAGACAGCAGGGAGACAAGCAGAGCGCACGAGAGACCAAAGGACAAACGAAATGTAGAAAGGTCGACCAGGAAAGAAAAGAATAGGAGTTAAGTTTAACGGAGAGTAAGGAAGGAAAAAGAGGGAGTTAGCTACGCGAGAAAAAGTTGGGCAACGCAAAGGACAGAAGCTCAACATGAAAAAAGAGAAACCACCCTAGGAGAGAGGCGGGAGCAAGGGAGAGAGCAGAGTAGAGAGAGGCCCCCCCACAGAGCCGCGGTACCGTACGGCGTTGCCGCAACCCGCGCCGCCGCGACAGAGCCGACGCCAGGTAAGGAGACACGGGACAACAAAAGAAAGGAAAGGAAGCAGTCCGAGGCGGAGCAGGGGCGCCGCCACCAAGAGGAACGTGGTGCGAAAGAAGACGAGGGAACCGAAGACGACCAGCCGCACAGCAAACGGCGGACGAAGAACGTCGACGAAAAAGGCAAAAGCAGAAGGTTTGGCTCAGCACGTAGGCCCGCGTCCGAGAACCAACAAAGAGCGGAAGTGTAGCGCAGACAGCGGACGAGGAAGGGGAACGGGGAGAGCGGAAGGTTACAAGGGCCCCCACGAAGAGAAAACAAGGAAGGCCGCGCGCCGCCCGACCGCGGGGACGAAAAGACAGGCCCCAGCGTAAGGAGAGGACGTGCAACGCGGGCAAAAAGAAGGGAGTAAAAACGGAAAGGGGCAAGGGCAGAAACCCCGACGGAAGAAAGAAAGGAGTGACCAGGGAACAGTGCGCGAAGTAAGGATACCACGGAGTGAGCAAAAAACGGGAGGCCAAGCGAGGGTAGGAGAAGAGGAACGGTGACGCACCGCGTTCCGCCAGAGGGCACCCAGAGGGGGTACGCCAGGAGACCACGAGGGGACGGCCCAAGAGAAGCAAAAGGCGGAGCACGAAGCACGCAGAAGACAAGGAAAAAAAGAGCGCAGAGGCGAAAGAGAAAGGGCAGAAGAGGAAAGGAGGAGAGAGCGAGCACGAGCAGGCAAGCAACAGTCAGGGGAGAGGGCAGAAAAAAGAGTAGTACGCACAGCAGAGGGGTCACCGACGAAGAGGTAGGGGCGGGAAAAGAACAGACGTAGCCGGAAGAGAAGGGAAAGGGAAGAAAGACAGTAGAAGGAACGTCCAGAAGGGGAAACGACAGAAAAGCGAGAAAGACGAAGAAAGAAGACATCACACGTGGAACGAAACGAAAATAAAGAAGAGAGGAAAAGAGTAAAAGACGAGGTTAGCGCGGGCGAAGTGGGGAGGAGGGGGAAAAGGTAATGGGCGGGCGGGGGCGGAACGCAGGAGGACACGAGAAGAGCACCGAAGAGAGAGAAAAAGGTGGACGCAAGCGTAGGGCGGACCGGCGCAAGAAACAGGCGCCAGCCGAAAGGAAGGCCGTGAGACGAAGCGCACACAGAAGTAGGGCAAAAAAAAAGAAAAAGAGAGGGCAGACCACACAAGGGAGCCCGGAGGCGTCGGGAGTAAGCGAAGTACAGAGGACCAGCCAAGAACGGAGATGCAAGCCAAGCCAGGACAGGCGTGGCGGAGCGCGCGAATTTGTACCGGACCCGGGCGAGGCAGTCCGGCAGAAAGCGTAAAGCCAGGAGAGGGGAGATGCTAGGACGTGGACGGCGAGCGCGCGCAGAACCACCGGGGTAAACAAAACAGCACGAAGCCACCGGGGGGAAACAACGAGACGACAGCGAACGAGGAGCGGGGCAAGAGTCCAAGCAGAGAAGGCGAGAGCAAGAAAAGCGGGTCAATCGCCGGGGGTGCGCGAACGACAGGAGGGAGTCAGCAAACTGGAACGGTACGGCAGAAAACGACACCAACGCGGAGACAGCAGCAGGACACGCGACAGCGTACCAGCAGCCCCACAGCCGGACACGCCACCACCCCGGCACGTAAGGACGGGAACGGAGAAAGTTCGAAGACGCCGTACCCGGGGACCGAGGACGAAGGGAGGGGCGCCCTGGAGAGGAGCGAGAAGAACGCGGAGCGCAGGGGGGGGCGGCAAAGCGAGGAGGAGTTTTAAAACGGAACGTGAGAGCGTCGCGGACAGGGGGAGGCGAGGAGCGAGAAGGGGGGGTGCGAGAGCGTGGGAGGACAGCACGGAGAGGGGCGAAAAAACACACGAGGGCCGGCCGAAGCAGCGAAGAGGCGAGGAACCGGGCCAGAAGTTCCCAGTCCAGCCAGGCGCGGCAGGAGACGCGTCGTAACGAGGGTCAGTCCGCGTTCAAAGAAGCGGGGCAGACGCAAGGTCGGGAACGCGGGGCGGCGCGGAACAACCCCCGGAAGAGACCGCGAGAAGAGCGAAAGCAGAGAAACAGGAGCCTCGAGGAGAGCAAGCGCAGGAGCAACAGGACGGGGGAAGCGAAGCCGCAGGCGAGTAAGGTTCGATGGCGACCCAGTGCGCGCCGGACGTTCGGGAGAAAGGGCCAGTCGCACCAGGGACACCCGAACCGCGACACGGGACGGGGTTGGCCGAGGGGGGAGGGAAGGCCGCAAATCACAACGAGAAGAAAGCACGCCCGCCCCGGCCGCGAGACAGGGACACGCGAATTGGCCAGCGAGAGAAGGGTAAAACACAGGCAAGGGCCGCCGTAGACAGCGACCCGACAGGAGCGAAAGAGGTTCAGCGGCGCGACCCAGACAGACAACCGCGGAACAAAAAAAGGAGTAAGAGAGCGCAGGGAGGAGGGGGAAAGCCAGCGGCCCACGCACGCAGGAAAGGAAAACACACGTTGAGAGGGCAGACGGACCAGGCAGGAGACCGAGTGCAAGGCAGTCAGACCAGAGGTTAGGAATGAGCACGGCAGGTCACCGGCCCCGCAGCGCGGGCCCCGCGGAGGGCGCCCAGGCGCCGGGACCAGGGCGCAAGCTCGACCGCCGAAGAGAGGATGGACGCGCCACCGAGCCGGTAAGAGGTAGACAAGGGTCACGACGACTCCGCGCCGGGGGGAGTTGACCGCAGCCGACCACAAAGGGCTCGCGGCGCAAGTAGCGAGCGCGTTAGGGCGGGGAGACGCCTGCCGCGTTGACCTCACCCCCCGTCAGCCGGGGCAACAGCACGCGGCCCCGCGTGGTCCGCCGCCGCAAGCACGCAGACGGGCCCGGCGGAGCCCGACCCAGAGGACAGAGAAAGGTAAAAGAACGAGAAGACCGGGCGTCACCAGCACGCGGCGGGCAGGCCGGAAGGGCGAGCCCGCGCGGGGGAAGGTTACAGAAAGAAAGAAGAGAGGCCGAGAGACCCAGCAGTACGCGGGACGAGAAGGAAACGACGACCCGACAGGGCCGGACGGACAGAGTGAGAGATACGTAGAGCCGAAGGGGGGGGGAAAGGCCAGAAAGAGCGACCCCGTACGACAGTTTGAAGAAAGAAACGCGAGCAGCGGAACCAGCGCAGGATTGCCGCGAGACCCGGGGGGGCAAGTAAGGAGGGGCAAGACAGGGGAAGGAGAAAGAAAAGGAAGAGCGCCCGACCACCCGACGAAGTTGGATCGCAGAAAGAGGAAAGGGGCTGGGGAAACGGGGTACGCAGGGGGAGAAAGGAAAAAAGCGGGACACAGCCCGCGGGAGTCGTGTGGCCCGCACGGGGAGCGCGAAAGGGGCGGAAACGCCCGATAGGCCTCCCGGAGTGAAGGGCGCCCACTAGCACGAGCGTGGGCAGCAAGCCCGCCGCGGGTTGCCTGCGAAAGAAGGGCGAAGTAAAAGGAGCCCCGCGAGAGCGAAAGACCCAGAGCGCAAGGGACCAGTACGAGGGACAGAACACGGCGCCGGGCCAAACCCGGCGACGGAGACGAGGCGCGCCGCAGTCCGCCGACGGGAGAAGACCTAAGCGGGGAGGAAGGGGGGAGGGGCGAAAAGAAAAGAGGGGGTGGGGCGCGCGACAAGAAAGGGTACAAGGCGGGGGGGGAGGCGCGCCAACGAGCCCCCGCGCGACGCCGAGAGCCGCCGAAGACCGGGAGGTGGCGAGGACGGCGAACAAAAAAGAGTGACGTGAAGAGGGAGAGAAGAAAAAAAGACAGTTAGAACCACCGCGGATAGAAGAAGTAGAAGTGACAGAAAAGTAGACACCGGAGCTCGCGGCGCCAGAACGGACGAAAGTAGTCGACTCGGGGGGCATGGGCGGGCCGCGACCCACGCCGGAAGAAACAGGTGGGGAGCAAGCCGTGTCAGCGGGAGCCACGCGTCGGACGTACAACGGTAGCGGCGCGGGGCAGAGTTGCCAGCAAACCACGGAGAGGGCAAAAGACCGCAGAAACAAAAAGCGGAGGTTAAAAGGAAGGCGCGGTACGCCGAGTCCGCCAAAAGGAGGCACGGCTCGACGCCGCCAGCGAGAGAGGGGGGGGCCCGAAAAGCCGCGAACGCAGCCCCCCAACGAAGTGCCGGTCACGCGAAGCACGGCAGCGGCCAGGAGCGGGGCACAAGACCAAGCCGGACGAGTAGGAGAAGGTCGTCAAGGCAAGAGGGTAGAAGAACGACAGGAAAGCGCCGCGCGCGCCGTCCGTTAGAGAAGGGAGTACGAGGGGGAGTGCAGGACCCGAAGCAAACGGCAGGTTACAGTGTCGAAAGAACGACCGCGCCACGCCCCGGCCCCAGTAAAGTGAAAGAACGAAGAGGGGGGGAGCCAAAACGTCAAAAGTAAGGCGCCCGCGAACGTGCGGCGGCTCGTTATGCGCCCCCGACGCGAGCGCCCCGCCCCAGTAGGGAGACCCATCCCCCGTAAACGCCGGAAGAACGGACCCCAGCAGAGGGGCCCCGCTAAGAAGGCGGAAAGAGACGGAGAAGTAAGAAGCACCAAAAGAAGACAAAGACGGTTGCGGCGAACCGGACCTCAACAAGAAAGAGTAGAAGAGGGAAAGCGAAAAAGAGACGATGGGGTGAGAGGTGCGGAGCGAATAGACACCGGGCGAGCAAAGCCCAAGCCCCGACGGTCGCGCCCGCGTCACCGCTCCGAGCGCGGCCGGCGGCGCGCGCACATCCCTGGCGAGCCCGCCGGCGGCCACGTCCTGCCGCCTCCGCGGGCGACGCGTGCGGCGCACGGAGAGAGACGGGCGGCAGCGTCCGCCGACAGCGCTTTTGTCTGGCCCGTCTACCTCTGCGTGCACCGCGCCGGGTGCCTCGTGTTCCGCGAGCCGCCGCGTTCCCTCGTGCGACACAAGGAAGAGAGGGAAGAAAACGAAACGGGGTACGTCCGACGGAAGAGAAAAAGAGTAAAAGGAAAAAGGAGCGGGTCGGGGCGAAGCGAGCGCCGGGGTGACACCGCACGGGGCGGCCAGTCGCGCCCCAGACGCGCCGAGAAACAGGGCAGCCGGGTCCGACGGCCGCACAGGAGCGACGGCCGGGGAGACGGGCGCGCCCGCGCGGCGAGCGCGTAGCAACGGCCGCCGGCCCCCCCGAACCCACAGAGGGAAGGAGCAAGGGGTAGACGTAAAGGTGGCAGAGCGAGGCGAAGGAGAAACGACGAGACCAGAAAGCTGAGGTCGCGCGGCGGCTCCCAGCTACCTGCGGCGAAGCGAGCGGCGATGGTGTAGGTTGACCAGGGCCCGGGCAGCCCGCCAGCCCCCTGGCTACCCCTGTTTCCTTCCTATCCTCCTCTGTCGTCCGATAACCTCTACCAGGGGCGGTTGACCTCCTTTCTCGTCTCCCTGGTCCCTCTGTGCACGGTCATAATTCGCCCACCCGTTAATATGCTTAATACCTCTTCTCTTCCCCCCTTTCATTTTCCGCCCATCCCCCTCTACTCTCCCCCCATCCCCCTTTAAACCCTCTTCTTCTTCCCTTCTACTCCCCTTTTCTACTCCTTCTATATCCCCCCCCTCACTCCCTCTCTTCCTCCTCCTCTCCTCACCCATTCTCCTAACTCCTACCTTCTCCTCCTCTATTCCCCTTCCTCATCTCTCTTCTTCCTTTCTCTCCCCCTCCCCTTCTCCCTACCCTCCCCCCCCCTTGCCTCTTCCCTCTCCTCTTCGCCCCTCTTCTCTCTCCCTTCCTCTTCTTTCTTCCCCCCGCCTTCCCCTTCCTCCCCCTTTTATCTTTTTTCCTGTAATCTTAACTATCCCTCTCCCCTTCCCTCCCCCTTCTTCCCATTTTATCCTTCTCTTTCTTAAGTCGACGCGTAGCGGAACTCGAAAAAAAAAAATTTTTTTTGGAGTTCCGCTACGCGCGACATCACGCGTAGCGGAACTCCGATCGGAAATATTTCTAAGTCCGACGCGTAGCGGAACTCGAAAAAAAAAAATTTTTTTTTGGAGTTCCGCTACGCGCGACATCACGCGTAGCGGAACTCCGATCGGAAATATTTCTAAGTCCGACGCGTAGCGGAACTCGAAAAAAAAAATTTTTTTTTGGAGTTCCGCTACGCGCGACATCACGCGTAGCGGAAAACTCCGATCGGAAATATTTCTAAGTCCGACGCGTAGCGGAACTCGAAAAAAAAAAATTTTTTTTGGAGTTCCGCTACGCAGTACTTGGGTCACGTTATAACATTTTTTCTTCCATGACCGTTACGCGCGTAGCGGAACTCGAAGATAAATGATAAAAAAATGTTAACATTCCGCGCGTCGCGGAACTCGGGTCACGGCATTCGGATCCCGAGAAGGGCGACTTGCCGGTCGGACGGGCAATTCGCCTGGGACACCTGCACGGTACGCATCTCGGTACACGGTATTCGGACAGCGGGAAGGGCGGTCGCCCGGGCAATTCGCTTAGTACACCCGGGTCGCATCGGATCGGATCGGTTTTACACGGCATTCGTACGACCGGAAGGGCGGTCGGCGGGCAATTCGCTTAGGACACCCTGGTCGCATCGGATCGGATCGGTTTTACACGGCATTCGGACCGCCGGAAGGGCGGTCGGCGGGCAATTCGCTTAGGACACCTGCACGGTACGGATATCG
Organism: Schlechtendalia chinensis; assembly: GCA_019022885.1. Lineage (NCBI taxonomy): Eukaryota > Metazoa > Arthropoda > Insecta > Hemiptera > Aphididae > Schlechtendalia > Schlechtendalia chinensis. Next base: position 46,798 of record JAFHKX010000018.1, read on the forward strand.
GTACACGGCATTCGGACCCGAGAAGGGCGACCAGCCGGTCGGGCCGGGCAATTCGCCGGGACGGCATCGGATCGGTTCGGTTTTTCACGGCATTCGGACCCGGGAAGGGCGACCAGCCGGTCGGGCGGGCAATTCGCCCGGACGGCATCGGATCGGTTCGGATCGGTTCGGTTTTTACACGGCATTCGGACCGGCAAGGGCGATCCGCCGGTCTGGTTGGCAGCGCGCGCGCGCGCGCCGCGCCGTCGACGACGACATTCGGGAAAACAAAAGACTATATATATATACGATTACGCGGCCGTGAAGAAGCGAAATATTGGACGCGTAGCGGCACTCTAAACGCACGTAAAAAGTGCATTTCTTCCATGAAAAGTGAAAAAAAATTTTTACAAGTCCGCGCGTAGCGGAACTCGAAATAAAAATCAAAAATTTTTACAAGTCCCGCGCGTAGCGGAACTCGGAATAAAAATCAAAAATTTTTACAAGTCCCGCGCGTAGCGGAACTCGGCGAAAAGACTTAAAATTTTTACAAGTCCCGCGCGTAGCGGAACTCGGAATAAAAATCAAAAAAAAAATAAACGCCCGCCGACGTCGAACGGCGGGACGACCGCGGCCGTCGCCCCGGCCGACGGCGTCGACGGCGCGCGACCACGCTCGCCCGAGCGACCGACCCGAGGAGGATCGATCACACGGGGTCGAGACCGTGGTCGCGCGCCGTCGACGCCGTCGCCGGGGGCGACGGCCGCGGCCGTCCGCCGCGTGCGACGTCGGACGGGCGGTACGTTTTTTTTTCTCTTTATTATTATTCGATATACATACACACGGGGGTCCTGTCCAACCGACAAGACGAACCCCGAGGCAAAGGGCAGTCTTAACAGATCGCAGCGTGGTAACTGCTCTGCCGAGTACAACACCCCGCCCGGTACTTAAGTCGTCTGCAGACGATTCCGAGACCCACATCGTTTGCCGCGGGATCACCGCGTTCACCGTTGATGCGCGGCCAGCGGGGGTGCCCGCTCGGCCGCGATTCCGGCCGTCGTGGACCGCCGCCGCCCGTGAGGACGACGGCGGACCGTGCTTTGACGCCTTTCCCGACGTTTACGGGGTCTCTCCGCCGTACGGACGATCGTTTTCCCGTGACGGGCCCGCCCCGAGAGACGGACCCCGGCTGTTTCTCCAGAGCGGATACGGCCTTAGAGGCGTTCAGGCGTAATCCAACGGATGGTAGCCTCGCACCAACGCCGCTCGGGCGAGTGCCGAACCAATGTCCGAACTGCCGTTCCTTCTCGTACTGGGCAGGATTACTATCGTAACGACTGCCGCCGTAAAGGCGGTTTCGATCGCGTGCGACGTGCATCAGTAGGGTAAAACTAAACCTGTCTCACGACGGTCTAAACCCAGCTCACGTTCCCTTAAGCGGGTGAACAATCCGACGCTTGGCGAATTTTGCTTCGCAATGATAGGAAGAGCCGACATCGAAGGATCAAAAAGCGACGTCGCTATGAACGCTTGCCGCCACAAGCCAGTTATCCCTGTGGTAACTTTTCTGACACCTCTCGCTGAAAACCCTTCAGCGGACGAGAGGATCGAGAGGCCGATGCTTTCGCAGTCCCTACGCGTACTGAGCGTCCGGGATCAAGCCAGCATTTGCCCTTTTGCTCTACGCGAGGTTTCCGTCCTCGCTGAGCTGGCCTTAGGACACCTGCGTTATTCTTTGACAGATGTACCGCCCAGTCAAACTCCCCACCTGGCGGTTGTCCTCGGAATACGGATCGCACCAGGGCCCGGGCCGCGACGACGCCGTACGCCCGCGGCGCGCGCCCGCGACGGCCGCGGCGACGCGCGCCCGCCCGGTCGCGGCGGCGGCGAGCGGCTTGTTGAAGGCCGTTCGCGCGCCGACGCGACGCGGACGGACCGCGCTGACGACGCGGACCGACGCGAGCACGCGACGGGCGAGGGCGAGCGTCGCGGTTTGACGCCGGAGCCCTCGGCTGGTGCTTTAACGCTACCGGAATATCAAACCGCGGCCCGGCGCGACGGGCACAGGACGACGGCGCGACGGCCGAGCCGCTCGCGCCCGCGCGCCCCTCGGCGCGCCGGACGGGCCGGAGCCCGTGCCGGCGCGGACCGGAGGAGGCGGCGAGGACGCGGCGACGGACCGACGGCCGGCGCCCGGACGCGCCGCGGCCGGAACCGCGCGTTCCGCTCGACGAGTAAGTGGGGAAACGATGCGAGTAGTGGTATTTCAAGGCCGACGGGGAGCGGGACGGCGCGAAGCGCCCCGCCTGGACCCCGACTCACTTATGCTACACCCCGGCATGTCCTAACAATGCCAGATTAGAGTCAAGCTCAACAGGGTCTTCTTTCCCCGCTGATTTCTCCAAGCCCGTTCCCTTGGCTGTGGTTTCGCTAGATGGTAGATAGGGACATTGTATGTACCCCGGGTTTTGTGGTCGAAACCTACTGACCACATACCTTATATTAGCTCGGTGGAGCTATTCAAGGGATGTGGTAGGGCGAGACCCGACTTGTTAAGGTCAGATCCCGGGTCGTCATGGACCACCAGCACCGGGTTTCAGCCCGTACCTTTCGGAGGAGTGTCGCGACTCAATTAAGTGCACGTTGGTATCACCCTCCCACCGGGTTGGTGGGTTCGTTTACTATCTAGCGCCAGTCCCACAACCACCACGTTTCGGCCGAGATAGGCACCTCAACTCGCGGGGGCACTGCATCCGGAACGGCAAGCCGGTCGACGTACAGTGGGGCTCCCCCGCTCCCGTGGCACCGACTAGGTTTTAAGTTGACGTCGGTAGGTCAACCGGGGCTTGCACCCTCCCACTATTCTGGCAACCACGCCGGCTAGTGGTGGGCCTTGTTTCCTTTGCCCCGAAAAACCTATCCTATATCCCCATCGGACCGTCTCTAAATTCCCATCTCATAAGCGTTCTGTGGGTGTAGTCCCTTTCTTCCCTATCGCCTCCTTTGCAAAAACCTTGAGAGCGTGTATTTTACCCTTGTCTCCACGAACCTATCCATCTCACAAGGCCATGTCTCCCTTCTCTACCTACCACTGTCCTTAGCCTATTCCTCTCGTCCGTCAACATTCGACACCTAAACAGTACGTGATCCACTGTCTCTCCTTCCTCCAGACATCTGCACCGTCCGTTTCCCACCAATCCCATGGAAGCCAGCTTCGCGTTAAAATCTCCGTGTCCGTTAGGAACTGGGTCGTATAGTGATCCAGTTCCATTCCCATTTCCACTCTTCTTAACGTCCGGAAGTATTCGATGCGTCCACTCCCTTATCTGACCATCCCATCTCGCTTGCCAGCTGTCCAGAGCCCCTCGACCCCGTCCTATAATCCTTCTGTGATTTCCCCTTTGCTGAGTTGCTTCTTCAGCACGCCCATCTCGATCTCCAAGTCCAACGGTGGCTACCGGCCACCACCTGAAGCGCATCCGTGGACGCGGTTCGGTAGGCCTTGGTGATCGATAGGAGCGGCCTCCGTTGCGCACTCCTAGTACCTTACGCGCCTTGGCCGTCCTAACCCCTTAATCCAAATTTCGACGCGTAATCTATTTTCGGTAAGAACACCGACTTATAGATTATTTCCGCCGCCGCTGTCTACTCCCATTCGGCCGACGACGCCCCCTGAGCCTGGAATAGATCCCCTGCTTTCCCGCAACTGCCTTGACTGTTCCAGAAATTTCTTTTATAGTCTACCAGTACCCCCAGATACTAACCGACTACTAGCTACCACCTGTCATCCCTACATATACCCAGAACCGGCTTCAGTCCCCTTGAGGGACATAACTTGTGTTTTAGCTACCGAGAATCTTAATCCCCTTTCCCTAGCCCACTCCATAATCCTACCCATATATATCCTTATCCTCCCCTGATCACCTCTATGTTGGTCCCCGCACCATAACCACAAGGTCGTCTGCATATGCCACCATCTTCACCCACCCGTGTCTCTCTTTTCAATACGCGTTCATCGCAATCTTCCACAGAGTCGGTCCGAGTTGTGACTTGTGGACAGCCTTTGTTAGCGTGACACTAGCAGTTGAATTTTCAAACCGTCAGCTCGGCTGTCCGTCCTCTAATGTAGCTACGAATCATGCTTACTGTAGCATCCGACACCCTACCTCCCGCATGTCCTCCATCAAAGCTTCCCAACTCAAGTTATTAAATGCCCCGGAGATATCCATAAAGACCCCACAACCAGCTTTTCCTTCTGTCTTCCACCAACTCAAACATTCCTTGATCGCACTCCCCGTGGATTTGCCTGCCGTGAAAAACATGCTGGTCCCACATTCTACCTCTGTCTCTCTTTCAATACTCACAAAACTCTCAACACTTTCGATATCACCGGAAGCAGACTGACCGGTCTATATGACCCGGAAGGCTAGGATCTTTATCCGTCCCTTCTTGATCACAACCACGTCAGCCCTTTTCCAGCAATCGGGAAGGTGGACTCCCTCATACACCTCTCCAAGATCCTTGTCATCCAGCCTCCTATCACTCCCAACTCTTCCTGAGTACCCCCCAGTGATGCCATCCAGCCCGGGCGCCTTATTCGGGCCAATCCTCCACACCGCTCTCCTGACTCTTCTTCCTCCAGCCTATATCCTTCCCTGGCTACAATCGGTTCCCAGAGGTGGTGGATCTCCATCCGTTGGGATGAGGGTATTCAGGAGACACTCCGCGGTCTCCTGAGCCGTTTCGTAAGACCCCCTGCAGTCATATACGCGGTGGGTATCCCGCTTCCAAGGGACCCTTCTTGCCCACTATATACGGGGCCCCATACCTCTTCATTGATCGTGGAAGCGAATTTCCACGTCTCCTCTTGCTATTCCACACTCTTTACATACTCGTTCTTCGCCTCCTGTACTCCACTCTATCCTCTCCCCTCCAATCGTGTCTTCTTCTATACGCCAGAATTTCCTTCTCAAACCTTCTATCTCGTTTGTCCACCAAGGTGGCCTCCTCCTTGCCCCCCTCCGCCGTCTCTTCATGGATATCTCCATTGCCCTGCTTATTTCGCTACTAGTGTTTTCGCTTCCCCTTCGACGTCCATCCTATCCTATCGATTTCCCCCCCAGATGTTCCTAACCAGTGCCCCTTGAATTTGTCCCAATCCGCACCCTTGATGTCATACCTAATCTTATCCGTCCCTTTTACCAGGTCTCCCTACTAACTTAACCCGGAAATCAATTAGGTTGTGGTCACTATCCGTGACCCCCTCGGTTACCCTCCATCCCTCTATGGTTACTCCTTTACCCGATTCCTTGTTAACGTGACGTCGATATTGGATTCCCCATCCTGGCCTACTATATGTATACGGGTGCCCCCCCTGTTATGCATCCTTATATCCCTATCCTCAATCCACTCTACTAATCTTGTCCCTCTAGCTCTCCAGTATTCGTGCCCGTCCGCTGAACCACATGTCCGAGTGCGCGTTTGTGTCGACCCCTATCACCACCTCCCCCTTAATTCTGTCCACGATGTCCCCCAACCTATCCGTAAAAAAGTTAATACCCACATCATATTTAAAATATGCCGACACGAACGTAATCGGCGCCCCCTTTCTTCTAATAGTGGCTACTGCTATGTACCTATCCATAAGTCCCCTCATAGCCACACCTCAACCTCACTATTCCTCACCACAATTGCTGCCTTAGCTTTCTTCCTTCCTTCTGCGAAAATCACCTTTCCTCTTCCTCGAAACCCATATATTTTCCCCCTTCGACTATCACCTCCTGAAGCAAAAGAACTTCTAAATCCTTCCCTCACAAATAGTCCTTCAGTTGAACAGGAAACGATCCTCTGACGTTCATGTTCAGCTGTCCCACCCTTATTTCATGTTCGTGTCCCTTCATTGTCGAGCCGCGTACCCTGTACCCTGAACCATTTTCCTAAACTCGCTCATCCTAATCTGGCAGTTCTCGTGCCATGCCATGGACTCCTCCCACAGTTGAAGCATTTGGGTTTCCCCTCCTTATTCGGACACTCCCTGTCCCTATGTCCCTCTCCCGCGCAATACGCGCATAAAATCTCCCTTTTTACACTAGCCTTACGTGCCCGAAGCCCAGACACCTACACTGCACAAAATCAATATATTCTTTAACCCAACACTTTGCCATACCCACGTATATATTTCTCCCACCATCTTCGCATGTACCCCGGGTCGACCGCACAGACCCATCCGGTCCTCGCCAATCCCTCGGACCCTTTATAAAAATTGGGATAATGGCCTTCCTCTCTTCCCCTTTCACAAGACCCAGCTCGGTTCAACATCCCAATTGATCCCGCTATTTCCTCCTTTTCCAGGTCCTTCTCCATGTTTTGTATCCATACCTTAGGCCAATTTACTCCTACCTCTATAACTTTGACCCCCCTTCCCTCCCTGCAGAGTCCGGAGAGCCTCTGTCGTCCTCTTGTCTCCTGGCACTATCCTCACATCTCCTTTGAATCTACCCAGGTTTTGTCCACCTCGGTACCCCCACTTTTCTCACAATTTCTGACCATAACCCCTTCTTAGTGGCCGCAGCCCCTCTTCCCCAGACCTAACCACGAAACTAATGGGCGGCTCCGTCTCTTTCCATGATTTTAAAATCCTCTACTCATACCCATAAAGCCTTTTCCCCTCCCAGTCCGCCTTCTTTCTACCTTTAACAAGCGTGAAGCCTCCATTCCCCCCATCTAACTCGTTCTCTTTTCTGGTTCTTTTCTATCTTCCTTTCTTTCCCATTTTTCTCGTTTCAGTCTCCGTGCTATCAATGCTCCTAACCCTTTCTTTCTCTCTTTAACCGTTTCCCAACGTCTTACTGAGTTTCCTTCCCCCCTGTCCTTATTCCCGTACCCATATTGTTCTCACTTGTCTTCCCGTTGTCCGAGGTCCGATCTCCCTTATTTTCTCCTTTGTCTGTCACGGTTATCCTCGAATCCGCCGTACCTTTTTCTTTCCTTCCCTTATCACTTCCCTTTTGCTTGTTCCCGGCCCCCCTTGTCCCCTCCTTTCCACTGGTCCCCCATTGTCCCCTTTCGTTCTCTCTCCAAGTATCCTCATAACCCCTCAAGTTGTCTCCTATTTTCCTCTAGTCTACCATTGTCCTCTGTTTTCGTCCACCAGTTCGTCCAGTATTTCTCCAGCTATCCTTAATCGTCTCTAACTCATTTCCCGTTGCCATAGCCATCTTTTTCTTCTCCCTTTCCCCCCCGATAATCTTCCCTAACTGCCTTATAAGCTGTCTAGCCTCTAGCCCTATCTCCATTTTTTCAACCCTCACAAAAGGTTCCGTATCCTTTTCCATTTTCTACCCCGCCTAATTAGTCAAATAAATAAATAAATAGAATTTTCCCAAAATACTTCCCAAAAACAATACACCCTGTATAAAATTTTTACCCGACTAGTATTGTAACACCCGATATACCGTAATTCCCAAGATTAAATTTTTCCCGAGGTACCTCCCAAAAACAATACACCCTGTATAAAAATTTTTACCCGACTACTATTGTAACACCCTATATACTATAAAATCCCAAAATAAAAATTTAGCGATACCGCCCAAAAATAATACACCCTGTATAAAATTTACCCGTCCACTAACGTCACACCCTATATAAACTAAAAATTAAAAATTTATAATTTTTCCCGATACCACCCAAAAACAATACACCCTGTATAAAATTTACCCGTCCACTAACGTCACACCCTATATGAACTAAAAATTAAGAATTTGGAATTTTTCCCGATACCACCCAAAAACAATACACCCTGTATAAAATTTACCCGTCCATTAACGTCACACCCTATATAAACTAAAATTTAAAATTAAAAATTTACGCGCAAAATTTACACACCCTGTAGGAAAAATATGACCGCACACCCAGTATATTGTTAGTGATCTTCAGGTGTCCGCACTCGCCGCCGTACCCCCCAAGACAATAAACTACTCACCCGCCGCCGCGCCGCCGCCTCAAAACTTCCGTCCGGTCCCTGACGGATCTGCGAAAGTCTGCAGTTTTCCGTATACTCGATGTATCACCTCGAAAATGGTATCACTCGCTTCCTCTGGTTCTCACGTACCTTAACAACGTGTTAAGTCCGGCCGTACGTTACCCGCACCGTCCGTAAATCGCACAAAACCAAAATATTCCGAAAACGCGAGTTAATTAACTTCCGGTTAAAAATGAAACATTAATCGAATCGGCCGGACAACACGAACTCAGCGACACCTGAATTAACACAAAATTCCTAACCGAACTCGCGAAAACGTAAATTGTATTTTTCCGAATTACAAAAAACACCGAATTATACGCGAAATCGCACAACTTCCCACAAAAAACGAAATAAAAACGGAAATACTGTACTTAGGTGTCCGCGGACTACACCGGCCTCTCCGTCTCGTCGAACTGAAACTTTTGACACTAAAAACGCAAAAAATTTTTCAAATTTGACGGACTTGAGAAAAAATAACCCGGAGAGACACACGAACACGTCCGCACAATACGACCGCC
>JAFHKX010000019.1:0-50176 GCA_019022885.1 Schlechtendalia chinensis
AACGTTTTTTCTGTGGGTTGATAACTGCTTTTTTATTTTGAATACCCAACGGCAAAGAAATATTTTACAAATCCACTAAAGGGGTATATACCGACAAAAAGGGCCAACAATAACCATCGTTTTTTCCTCTAAGAAAACCCCCTCCCTTTTGCTCATATATTTAACTTCTTCAGAAAGGGGGTTCCCTAAAGCCCCGTCTTCTTTTAAATTTTTCAATGTCTGAATCTATAAAAGACCCTTTTGCCGATGTTTTAAATGCTCTTTCTCTGAAGTTTTTTAATTTTTGGGGTTATATTGTAACGCTTTCCATTTTTAAATGTTGTTTTTGGGATGGGAAACAAACAATTGGGCTTTTATGTATTTTTTTTAAATTAAAATTTCGTTTTTTAACGGAATTGAAAAATGGGGCAAATAACTCCCTAAATTTTTTTGATTTTCTTTGCATAGTCCCAAACCCGCTTTACGATGATGTGAAATGCAAATTTCCCTTAAAACCCTTTTTTTTTCCCAAAATTCCATTGGGAGCCTTTTTTTAAATTTTAAATTGAACAAGAAAGAATTCTCTTTTTCCCCCCCTTTTTAACCGTGAATTAAAATAACTAAAATATAAAACCAAAAAAAAAAAAAAAAAAAAAAAAAAAGTTTAAATTTTAAATAAAAGATATAGTAAATATTGAAGATTATTATAGCAGGATATAATATTTAACTAAAAAAATAATGTTAAATATAAATACGTTTTTTAAATTAAATAAAATATTTAAACAATTTTTACCTTTTAAAAACTAAGATTTTTTTTGGGTTTAGAAATCAATGATTAAAAATATTACTGCCTCGTCAAAACAATAATTTTTCGGTTTTTGAAATTAAATTTTTAGGTATCTTCAAATCTGTTTTTTTTTTTGGTTTAAAACTGGAAAAGAGAATTGTTATCTTTTAAAAAAAAAATAAAATTGTATAATTTTTGCATACGAATAAACTTAAGAAACTTCCATGACTTTTTTTTTTAATGTTGGTTAAATTTTTCCTTGCGTGTAAACACTTTTTTAACACACTTTTGCTTGGGAATTTTTTCCCTCTTCGTGGGTTTTATTTGGGGTCTTACAAAATACGTTTGACTGCGAATACTTCATTTTTACACGGTGAAGAAAACTTTTTTTTCAAAAATTTTAAGATAGAAATTTTGAAATTTAATTTATAAATTAATAAAAATATTTTTGGCACCCGGAAAAAACATGAAACCCAAAAACGAGTAAAATTAAATTTAAAAAAGAAAAGCATAATTTAAAGCGGGGCCAAAAAATGCCCTGAAAACGGGAGGGAAGACATATTAAAAACAAGGGGCCCAAAGCCGGTTTAAAAACAAAAAAAACCCCAAATTTACTAACAAAACATATTATGAAAGGTCTCGTGGTTTTGCTAAAAGGTCTCGATAACCCTATCGTATGACTCATTCATGAGAAGTATGTAAAAATATTATTTTTAACGACAACATAATAAAGAATTTTTCACTATATTTAAAAATAAGTCAATTTTAAAAAAATTTTTTTAAAATTTAAATTTTTATGTGAAAATTTGTTTAAAATTTTCTTATAATATGTTTGTAAAAGGAAATCAAAAAACCATAATAAAATAGAACCCGCTATGAAAAAAAAATTTTAGGTGAAAAACATTTGCAATTAAATACTAAAAAATCCAATATATAATAAAATACTAATTTTTTGTAGTAAAAATATTGGGTTAAAATTTAAAAAAATATGGGTTTAAATTAATTGTGTGATTTGAAAGGGGACTTAAAAAAGTTTTTCCAAAAAAGGTATAAAAACCAGGGGGGAATGTGAATTTGGTTGTTTTCAAGAAATTTTTTCTACCATTTGATAAAATAAATTCTTTCTATAATTTTAAAGGACACCAAACCCGTTATACAAATTTTCGATAAATATTAAAGGCGGGTCCCGGGACCAAAAATTTACAACCCAAAAGAAAAAAATCAAAATTATAAAAAGTATTCCCTGAAAAACTACTTTATTTGACAAGGGATAAAAGTTATTTTTTTTATTTGATGTATATGACAAAGGAATTTTTTTACTAATGAAAAATAATTTATTAAAAATTTTTAAAAATGGGAACCCTTTTAAAGTGAATTTTGTAAAAACCGTCCCAATTTTATTGGAAAAAAAAGATATTAAAATTGTTGAAAAATGTTTTTATTTAGGCGAAAAATAGAGTTTTGTAATATAATACCCATTAATAAAAGAAATTTTTAAAATCATTATTATAAATTAAAATTATTTGCGGGGAAATTTCATGCGACCATACTTTTAAGTACAACGATAAAATACAATGGGGGGCCCCCATAGTGGAAAAACCCTTTTTATTGTTATCAATCCTTTAAACAACCGGGGAATCAACTTAAAAAAATCGTTTAATCATACTTAAAAAAAACGCGAATCAAACTTAACCAATCGAATCAATCAAAACAATCGCGAATCAAACTTTAAAAAAAAACTCGTAAAACATTAAATATGACTTGGGGGGTGGGGGAGTTTAGGGGATATTTAAGGGTTTTTTTAAAAGAAAATTTATGAAAAAGTATTGAGGTTTCCAGGTTTGAAAAAGGAATTTTCCCCCCCGCACGGGGGACAGGGGCGGCCGTTTTAAAGAAAATAGCCCCCCAAGATGGTTTGGGGGGGCTGGGTAAAGGTATAGCCCCCAATAGTTTTGCGGGTGCCAAAGGGTTTTCCCCCTGATCCAGAATTCCCTTTTTTTCCCCCCTGGAACCAAAATTCGCAAAATAGTACCTTTAAAAAAAGGTTTTCCCTCCCTTTGGGGATTTCCCAACCCCCCCCGGCAAGCCCCCCCATTTCCGAGGTCTATGGGAACCCTTTTTGTGAATTTGACTAAAAATTTTATTTGCGAAGGTAATCGGTAAAACATTCTTACTTTCGAGGAGTTAACCCAAAGTTTAAACTACTTTTGTATTGAAACAATTTCCTTAAATTTTTCGCCCCCTTACGGCATTTGGGCAACCCGATCCCAACATCTTCAACCTTTGACACCCCGGGCCTTTCCCAAATTTGGGCCCAAACCCTTAGTCGCTTTTGGGGCCCAAAAGGGGCACAATAAAAAATTCCCCAAAAACGGCTTTTTAAACCCTTGACCTTCTGTAAAAACTTTCACCAAACCTTTTGGGAAAAGCGGGGCTAAAGAGTAAACCTTTTCGTCAACTACAACTAGACTTAAAAAGGGCAAAGTCAACAACCAAATAATTTAAGTGGGAAAATTTTGGTTTTCAAAAAACACTTTTCCCAAAATTTTCCCCCCCACGCAAATGGAAAATTGGGAAAGAATTGGGAAAAAAAATCCCCCGGGGATGACGGGAAAGGTTCGGGTTGTGACAAAACTTTTTATTACGGTTTTTATTTTGGGGCCCCCTTTGTAAAAATAAATTTTCCCCACCTGAAAATAAACTAAGTACACAGTTTCCCCTTTTTTAAAATGCCTTTTCCAATAATTTTTTTTTCCCATTTTGAATTTGTTTTTTGTTTTGTATATTACTTTTTAATATTTTTTTGAAAAGTTTATTTTTTAAAATTTTTTTTATTTTTTTAAAAAATACTTTTAATGATATTGTAAAAGGGGCATCGCGAAGAGTCAGATTCAACTTTAGTTTTTCAGTATTTTAAAATTTTTAAAAGACGTAAACTTAAGTCCCCCTCGTCTTTCAAGGGGGGGTGATGTTAGTATATATCTAGTTAATTTATTGGCCCCCGGGTTCGTCAGGGGGGACTGGTTGTTCGTTTTCCGTCGCGGTATGCGAAAAGCCGTTTTTTGCGTTTCCCCTTTGGTGATACTTTTGGGGTTCCACTATTACAAAATTTATTATAAACTAAAAATACCATTTTGGACAAATCGCGCCCCCATCCCCACTATATTGTCACGTTTGGTACCACTTCTTGGATGTGTTGTTGGACACAGATCCCCATTGTGATTTGAGTTATTTTAAGTTTCATTGTTAATAGATAATAGTTTTCAAATTATTTTAATTTTTAATGTTTTTGAAAATTTATTAATTTAAACCAACATCTATGTTATTTTCGCTTTTTTTCAATGAATTTATTTTAGCAACAATTATTGTTTTTTTGTTCTCTTAATTATTATTATTTTTTTCCCCTTTTTATTTCTTATACTATTTTTTTCCCCCTATCTATTTTTTCCCTTGAAATTTGGTTTAAGGATTGGTACATCAAACACTATAAGTAATAAGTGTTCATAATGAATTTAATACAAAAATACAGCAGTCTAGGATTATATTTTAAAAAAAATTAAATTTTTATAATAATGTTAAAAAATATTAAAATTAAACCCTAAATCGTTTCAAAGCATTTTTACATTCACAAATTATTTAAAATTTTCATTTAAAATTAAACCCCTCTCGGGTTTATTAGTGAACGCGATTGGTTGAGGGGCTTTTGTTATTTTTTTATCAAACGTTCGTGAATTTTTTAGTTTTTTCGTTTTTGGTTTTCGCGGGGTTTTAAGTTTTACCCCCGCCCCGGGGTTTTCATTTCTTTTTTCTCCATGTCCTCGGCCTTTCCCCCGGCAAAAGGCCCCGGGAAAAACTCTCAAAACAAAATGAAATCCCCCTCTTTCTACAACCGGTACTGCCGAAATTCACTTGGAAACGTATAAAAGAACGAAGAATCTTTGGGGAAATTTCCCAAATTTAGTAAAAAAGGGCCCCGTGTCCCCCTACTTAAAAGCTAAAAAGATAAAACCCCTTCCCCTTTTGGGATTGGGGACTGTAACCCGGGTTTAAATGTTTTAAAGGCCTCCCATCCCCGTCCCGTAGAAAAATCGGGTTAAAGAAAGTTCACAGTCCCAACCCCCGTTTAAACACGTTTGGGGTCGTCTTCTATTTTGATGGGTCTAACATTGATTTTAAAACGACAATAACCCCTTTCCCGGCCCCTTCATTTTTTTTAGGGCGTTTTTTTCTGTAATCGTACAATATTTTGGGAAAATTTTCCCCCCCTTTAAGGGCGGCAAACTAATTTACCCAAACGGGGTTTATGGTGTTTTCTTTTAATTTAAACGGCCGGAGCTTTTCCCTATTTAAAAAACACCTTTTCGTCCGCCCCGGGTACTGCCCAAAAAAATGTTCCTCAACTCCTATTCTTACTGAATTGAACTTTACAGCTTCCAAACCTCCCCTTTAAATTTACTCTTAGGGTTTAATTTAACGAGCAATCCCTTTAAAAAGAAGATTTTTGGGGTGGTGGGTTTTTTCACGTAATTGCCTAAAAGGGGGTTTTAAAAGGGGTTTCCTCTTTTAAAGACGGGTTTGCGATCCCGTCCCCGATTTTTGGGGAAATTTAAAAATTTAAATCTACTTCCCCCCGATTTTTATTTCTACTACACTTAATTTTTTTAAAGGGGAACCCTACGTCCCTCACCTACCAGTGCAAAAGTTGGCGTTGGGGCAACACTACTTTGCGGGAAAACCCCCGCGGGATTTTTGCCCCACAAACATCCAGTTGGATTCCCTTTTCCCCTGCGCCAATGCAACCCCTTCCTGGCCTTTGTAAAGGGTTTTCACTTTCGCCCGACGGTGTCCGAAGGGACCCGGCAGAAGGAATTAAAAAATTAAGGGTTACAATAAAATTACTTTAAGAACTGTTAGCAAAGAACAAAAAATACTTTAACCAGCATTCTCTTTTGCCGAATCTCTTCTGGGGCCATAAAAAACACCTCTGGGGTTTTCCCCCAATTTTAATCTAACCCCCTTTTCCCACCTAAAGTATCTTTTAATTCTAACGGGAGTTCCCTCAACTCATGTCCCATAATCCTAGGAAAGCAGACCTACTCCCAAAACTAACATTAAAATCAAAAACCCCTTTTCCTCTCCCTTCGTTTAAATTTTCCAATTCTCATTCCCCCCAACGTTCCTTTTTTTAACATCTCCACTACGAATTTACCCCTCCAAATTTAAATTTGAATATTTCCGAGTTTGGACTCATTTCCTCTATCTTTCTCTACCAAACATAGTTCTATCACTCTTATGCAAGAAATTTGAGTCCAACCTTCAAGTTTCTTCCACCCTTCTGTATCCGATGATCCGATGAGACCTTTTAATACCATTTTCTACCTCCCACACTTTTCGTAAAACTAAATTCCTTTTCTTCAATGAAGGGGAGAATATTAAAGCTCGTTATTGTTTTTAAATATTTTATTGCACCTACCCCTTTTTCGTATTTTTACTGAAACATGGCGGCTTCCAAACGCTTTTTAACTACATAATTTCAATTTTCGTTCCGACCGCCCGAGGTTAGGTGGCCAAAAATGCCACCAAAGGGGTTTCAATCCCGTCCATCTTCTCCCCTTCACTTTCAATTTTTAGTTAGCAGTTTTATTTTGGGGGTTTTGATTATTCGCCCCCGTCCGTGTCCCTCCCCTCTTTGGGGTCGAAAATTTTCCACCCTCTCCAACTTCATTACACCGGGCATTTTTTCTTGTCTTCCGCAATTTCCTGGCTGGGTTTTTAAGGGTCACATCCGCATGGGTCCACTCTCTCTCAAGGGGGGTTTTCTTTTACAAAATTTCAATCGTTTCGCAGGTTTTTCTACTTAAGAGGGTTTCCCCCCGTATAAACCGTCCACCTCAAATTATACCCCCCAATTAAATTTGTTCCCTAAAATTCAAATTTTGATGGAGAACTATTTTCCGTCCTTTTTTGGTAGCGATCATCCCCTACCCTTTATTTCTGTCCCTCCCTTCTTCTAAAAATTCTTCCGCCCACCCCAACCTCAATATCTTTATTTTAATCAATTTAAAGCTAAATGGGCTTTATTCTCTTCCTTTATATCTGTAGGTTATCCCGGTCCCTTTAAAAATTTTAATCCTATTTTCCCAATACAAGTGGGTTTTCCCGATTAGTGTTTCAGGGTCTCCTTGCCTTCCCCGCAAAGGCTTTTGCATGGTTTGGAAAAAATTTTTTCCTTTTTCTCCGAGGGGAACTCCAAATGTCTTCCCATTAAAACCCGTCCAACATTTTCCCCTCCGTTAAGCCCATGGGTGATTTCCTAGTTTACCCCGAAAGGTGCCTTCCACGCTATCATCGAGGGCCGCTAAAACATTTCCGGCACCTTTTTTTTTCTTCAGAAACCCTCTGTTTTCAATTTCTTTTTTTGGCGTACCAAACGTTTTAAAAATTCCCCGCCTTTCGTTCCCAAGGTAAATTTCCCATTAAAGACGCTGGTTCCCCAAAATTTTTTTCCCAAGGGTTTTTCCATTATGTACCATCCCCCGCAGATCTATTCCCAGTATCGCTTTTATCCCCCCTTTCCCATATTCCTCCGACCTTACTTTTCATTGTTTTTCCCCATCAATCACGTTCTTCTGGTCGCCGGCTCTGATTTTATTTCACCTTTATTCCTTAAACATCACCTCAAAGCTTACCAATTTTTTTAAACATCCTAAATCGTTTAGGGTCTAAAAACCTTTAATTCCCCTTTTTGGGAAACAGTTTAAGGTTTTTCCGATTCCAACCAAATGGTGGGGGTTTCCGCCCTTTTTTTTCTTTTTTCCCGTTTTTTTGGGGAATTGTTAAATCATTTTAAAAAATCTTTAGATTGGGGATAAATCAACATATCTTTCCCAACAATATTTCTTTTTCGCGCGGTCGGGTCCCATGATTGCCTGCTTTTTTTCAGTCATCTATCTACTTTTGTAGGCGGAAATTAATGGTTCCTTTCCTTTTTAAACGCAATATTTTCATAACCTACCCTTGCCCGTTTTTTTAAACTACTTGAAATATCCCCCTTTTTTTTGAATTTTGTTTCTCGCTTTTCCACATCGCAAACTTATTTTCAGCCCCCCTTTTTGGGGTATTCCTTACACCGGGTTACATTTGGGTCTACCTCGGGACCTCTAACCCCCCACCTTTTCAACATTTTTTTTCTTTTCCATCAAAATTTATCTCCCAAAGCTTCCAGCATACAAACCCGACATCCAAAAATTTTTTCATTCACAAAGTTTTAGGCCCTATTGAAAATCTTAATTCCCCCTTTCTTTCTCCTAAACGGTGCTTCGGATTTTTTTTTTCACGGCAGCTCCCGAAAAACGAAAGCATTAATTTCACTAGGGGTCGGGGCCGTTTGGTTAACCCCCGCTCGGGGGAACACCTTTAAACCCCTTTGTTTCACATCACCTACTTAGGCCCACCTGGGGTTTCCAAACCCTTTGCTGGGACCCATTTCCCGTACTTTTTTCTTTCACCTCAAGGGGGGCCAAAATTTCCGGTCAATAGTGGGTTTAATGGGGGGGGCCACCCTCTCTCTCCTTTTTAGTTTATAACATTGTTAACTAGCTTGACATGGGTTTTTTTTATTGGTTTTTGCCTGTACACTATCGCTCCCAAAATTTTTCATACCAAATAGTGTTTACGTTCTATTATTGGTGCGCTTCGCAGTGCTCCTTCCCTGCTTTAATTTTTCTTTTTTGTTCCTCCGTTTTATGTTCGGGGGTCGGGGTTGGGGAAAAAATTTATTCTTAAAAAAACTTTTTCTCCCCCTTTTACATGCATTCCACACTTTATTTATCGTTTTTTCCCCGTATGGCGTTCTCCACAAATTACCCTTTATTTGCATTTTATTAATTCTCTCGTTCTTTTTTTTTCCCTTTAATTTTTCTGCGTAAGCCCTTGCCCTTATGACACTCCTTTTTAAGCCTTATTTTAGAATTTCCCATTTCTCCCCCTCTTTTTGGGGTTTATCCATTTCCCCCTTATTCGTTTTTTTTCCTCATCCATGGTTAATTTCTATATTTAAATTTTTGTTTTTTCTCATTACCTAACCCTGTTTAATTTTCCGACGGATCGGTTTTAAAACTTCTGCGGGGTATTCTTTTTTTTATACCCAACCTTTTTCCCATCAGGTTTTTAATAATTTCCCCCTTTTCTCCTCGTTTTTTCACAACCAAAACCTTTGCTTTCCTAAAACCCCCCATCTTTAAACTTTTTAGTTTGCCAAAACGAATTTTTTTCGTTCTTTTCCCAAATCAGCAAGGCGTTAAATTCTTCCCTTTGTGGTCTGCCCCCCTTCACATCTGCCTTCCTAAACCTTTTATCTCCCCCATGCGGGTAACTTTTAAATTTTTAGGGGTCCATGGGGCCATGCGGACTAGGCATGAAACCCGCTATTTTTCGCCACATCGTCCCTGTTAATTCCCCCCCTTTTAAAAACCCTTACCCGATTTTTCCCCACCCTCAAAACATTCCCAAAATCAGGACGTTTTTTTGGGGCGAACCACCACCCCTTTTTCCGCTCCTTTCGTATTTTTGCCCCTCTACCCCCCTTTCCCCCTTTTCCACAAACACCATTTCTCGTAAACCACGTTTCCTTTCTCCTTTTTACTTTTTGGGGCACAATCGTCTTCCCCCCTCCTTTTTTTTATCCCTTAATGTTTCCCCTTTTGTACCTTGACGATGGATCTTCTATTTTAATTCCACTCACCCTCTTCATGTCCTGTCCTATACCATCAATGTTTTATCCGGAAAAATTTTTTGCTTTTTTATAACACCCCTTTTTTAATAAAAATTAATTCCTTATAATTCCAAACCTCAACCCTTTTTCCTGATCCATTCCATTTTTAAATTTTTTCCTTCCGTAAATTTTAAATTTTTAATCATTTATAATTTTTTTTTTTTTTTTTTTATTTTTTTGTTTTTTGCATGTATTTAATTTGTTATTTTTTTAATTAATGGTTAATAAATATTTTTTTTTAAATTCCTAATAAAAAAAAAAAAAAAAAAAAAGAATATTCAAGAATTTAATAAAAGACCTTAAAATTTTTTATTTTTTAAAAAAAATTTAGTTAAAAATTTACTTAAAAATTGTCAAAAATATTTTTGTTTAAAACATTCAAAAAATAAAAAGATTCCTTAATTTCCCTTTTTGCAAAAAAGAACACAAATAACAAATGATAAATTTTTAAATTAAGATAAAAAAAGACCTTCCTTTATTTTAATTTAAACAAGATTAGTTTTAATATACCATTTTAAAATTAAAAATTTTTATAAATTTTTAAAAATCTGAAACTACAAATTTCATTTATACACCTTTATCCTAATAGAACACAATATGACTAATTTACTGTTAAACGCCCCCCACAACAAAAAAACAAAAAAAAAAAAGAAAAATGGAACAACAAATTTAAATTTTTTGAAACACAAACTTTTTTTTTATTAAATTCACGGGGAAGAAAAAAATTTTTTAAAATTTTATAAAATATTTTTATACTACGGGGGTTCTGATTGGGGTTCCTGTTCATACAACACTGCCGGGAAAAGGGCCGGGACGAAAACTGTCGCCCAACACAAAAAAATTCCCCCAATTTTCAAAAAAGCCGGCGTATCTATTCGACAGTGTTTTCGTTCTCACAAAAAATAAAACTGCTAAAACAAATTTAATAAAACTGAAAAATTATAAAACAAAAAAAACCCAGGGTTCAAAAAACCCCCCAAACTTAAATGAACAGGGGGGCCTTTCCCCGGTCGCCATGTTCAACTACTTTAAACTTTATTTTTTTTTGAAGTTTTCTGGGGGTACCTTGAAAGGGTCTGCAAGTCCTTTTGAACGGGGGTTTTGTTTTTTCCCGGGCCCAAGTACAATCAAAGGTTTTTTGACACTTAAAATTTTAAATTTAACAAAAAAAAAACTTATAATTACAAGTTTCCCATAATTTTTTATACTAACATAAATAAATTTTTTGGTTTTAACAAACATTTATCTTTTTTAAAAACTTTTTCTTTTTAAACCCAAACTCGCGGGCATCTTGGGGCCTTTTTTAATTAAAGCTCAAAATTTTTTTTATTCCTCTAAAATTTTGGCCCAAACAATCCTTTTTGAAAATTTCGGACCACGATTTAAAAGGAATTTCAACCTGGGTTTTTTTCCGGGAACAAAATTTTTCCCCGAATTTCGAAGAAAAGGTTTTAAAAGGGAGTTTAGTATTTGGTTTTTTCCGTATAGATTACACAAAAAACGGAATTGAAAATTTTTTCCTCCCCATGACGGGGAATTTTAATTTTTAATTCCGAGACACGTTAGGGGCAAACGGGGTAAACAAAAAAAATAGCCTTGAGTTTTTCGCAATTCAATTTTAAACCCAAAATTTGATGAAATTACCTTAGTTACTTTAGTTTTAAAATTTTCCTTTTGGGATATTCGGACTGGTAAAAAAATTTACCTCACAGTTTATTGTAATCTTTAAACCCTTATTATTGGTACGGATCAAAAAAAATTTTTTGAAGAAAAAAATTATTTTACATTTACTTTGGGGGAGTTTCTGTCAACTAACATAATTTTCCCATTATTTGTACTTAAGCAATGTATTTACTTTGTGGTTAAATAATACAAAGTTATTTTCCCTTAACGACTGGGAAAGGGGTATATTAGATACAGTTAAAAGTGATTTAATACTAGAAAATCGGTTAGAAAAAAAAATTTCCTTTTTGGGCGTTTTTTACCTTAACGGTAAAAAAATTCTAAAAAGTTCGGGAATTTCAAGATGAATCCAAAAGGGGGGGAATTTCCCAAAACAAAAGGGAAAGGGTAATTAAATTCGGCTTTTTGGGTTCGTAAACCTTTCGAGGGGGGAAATAAAACGGGGTTTTCATCAAAAAATTAAAGGGGGAATTGCTATGGGGGGAAATTGGGGCCCCATGAAAATTGTTCAAAATTGTCAATAAAATATGCAAAGGGAATAATTCTGGTTTTCTAAAGATTTCCCGGGGGCCAAGAACCATTTTTTGGATGTTTTCTTTTTTCCCTTCATGTTCCCTTTGGATATTTTTTGGAAATTCTTTTATTGGGTCAACATTTTGGTTTTTAACATCATTAAACAATACAAACCCAAAATAAAACAAACGAACTTGTTCTTTTCGCAAGATGAACTACTTTTCGCCAAACTGAAAAAATTTTGGGGGGGGGGCAAAAAAAAAAATTTAGCATTTTGACCAAACAAACTCCGAAAAGAAGGGGGGCTAACTACCAAAATTATTCATTAACCCCGGATATTTTTTCTAGGCTTTTTGAATTTTTTTTTTCCCCCCAGAAATTCTTATAACTTTTTTGAAACGTTTTCTTTTTCGGTATGAATGGAGTTGTAACTGTATAAAATTTTTGTACACACTTTTTTTAAAGCAGGGTTTTCGTGGGGTTTTTTTTTTTCAGAAAAACATAAACCTTAACTTTCCTTTCATAGTTTTCTTGGAAGCATTGGGAACTTCTAAAATTTTCCCGTCGTCAGATTGAGGTAAGTAAACCTAAAATTCCCAAAATTGTTTAAAAAAATGATATTCTGATAAACCCAAAGCTTAAAAGTTTTTCCCCTGGGGCCCTGATTTTAAAAAATGTTTTTTTTGGAAGTTCTGATCGGGGGGTTCTCCCTTTTTTCCATACAAAAATGTTTGGCAGGTTTCGGGAAAAAAAATTCGGATTTACTCGATTTTTTTGGGGGAAAAGATTTTTTGGGAATTTTCCCCGGACGGGGTTTTCCGTTTCAGTATATTTAAATTTTTATGAAAAACCCCATAAGGGGGGGGAACAGAAAAGGGACCAAAGCCTTTTCGGGCAATTTCCCCTTACGGGGTTTTCCTTGTACATAACTTTATCCCCAAATTTTAAAGATTTAAGGGAATAACCTTCTGACGTAAGGGCCCTTTTAGATTTTTTTTTGGGACTTAGACTGATTTTCTTAAACCCAACTAAATAGTTTCTTGCTTTAAGCCTTACTCTTTCGGGTTATTTCTTGAAAGGGTACTAAGGTTCGGGTTTTCGGGAAAACGACGTGGGAAACCCTAAAACGGATACCCAAACACTTAGGAGGTTAAACCCCTTTACTGAGTGTACTGAAAAAATTATACAATACATTGCGTATGGGAACGAAGGCACCCCAAATTTCTGGGTTTTTTTTGCTGGCAAATTTTTGGGGCAAAAAATTCCCAAGAGTTCTTTGCTAAAGCCCCCAAACTACCTTTACTCTGGGAAATGGTAGGGGGTTTTGTAGGATTTTTTGAAATTTTTTAGAAAATCAAACTTTTTTAAAAAATTTTAAAATTTTTCAAAAATTCAGTTCCGCTTTCGTCACTAGGGGTTTGGGGTTCCCCTTTTAAAACCCAACAAACTGGTTTTACAAACCCCTTGTACTGGGTTGGGCTTCATGATCTTTTATTGCGGTTGCCCAGGAAAAATTTTTTAAAAAATCATCAATAAAGGGTTAAAAAGTACAATTCCCGGCCAAAAATTTTTAAAGGGAGGGGCCCCAACAATGCCATAAAAAAATTTTTTCAAAGGGGTTTTTGTAGCATAGACAAAAGAAAAAAGGGCTCTCGGGGATTTTTCGGTAGTAGCCTTTTTTTTTCTGACAAACAGGAAAATTTCCTAATTTTTGGGGCGGGGATCTGCAATCTCTTTCCCCTTTCCCAACTGATGTTTTGAAAATTTTTCGTTTAAAAAATTTCGGGAAATTTCCTTTTTCCCACCTGGGGGTTTCCCTAAAGGAAATTTCCAGGGGTTTTAACTCTGCTTTTTAAAATCACCCTTTTCAACCCACTCGGGGGTTAATCAAAAATACAAAGGGGGAAATTGGGGAAAAAAAAGGTAAAAACATTTTAAACGTACAACCCCCCCATTTTAACCGATCTAATCCCCCAGCTTCCTTTGGGACAAGCGAGTTTCGGGGTTTTTCGGGTTTCATACAAAAGAAAATAAATTTTCGGGGCAAACAAAAAGATTTTAAAAACGGGGGTTTTCTGCCAGAAGAATTTTTTTGGTAATAACAAAAGATCCAACGATGCTCTTTTTGGAAAAATGCAACCCCCGGGGAATTTAAATGGGGTTTGGGGGATCACGGGGGCTGCAATTTTCCCCAAACTTCGACAAAAATTCCAAACTATTCCTTTCTTCATTTTGGGGGAAAATTAAAGACACAAGGAAACAATAAACGTCGGGGGGGTTTTCTCCCTTGAAATAAATCTCCGGGGGATTTTCCTCCCAATTTTGGGAAAGTGGCCCGGAAGCTCTGCCCTTTTGCTTGAAAAAATTTTTGAAAAATTTCCTAGATTTTTGGGGAAAGATTGGGGGCTTTTTGGGCGGGGGGAACGAAAATTTCCCAAACAACATTCTGAGATTTCTTAAATTTGGGGTTTTTAAAAAGTTTGGAGATTCTTGAAAATTAACCAGGGGGCGGGAGATTCGGAAAAGGGATGACCGGATTTTTCTGGAATTTGGGGGGGAATTCTGGGGGTTTCCCGGAAATTGGGGGTTTTCTGGGGGATTCCTGGGGGTTTCTGGAATTCGGGGAGGTTCGGGGGTTTTTTTTGCGATCGGGAAAAACGACCGGGGGAAATTCTACTAAAGGGGCGTCGGGGGTTGTAGGGCTGACCGGGTTTTAATATAAAATTGTAATTGAAACTCTTCATTTTTAAAACGCCAACGATAGTCGGGAAAACCGGACCTTTAAAATTTAAACCCACCCAAACTAACGAAACAATGGTCAGTAATAAAAATTAAAACTTTTGCCCAAAATAGTTAGGGTCTAAAAATTTTGGTCCCCCCCAAAAATGTTTGGGTTGAGCTTTTTTTTTCTGTAGTGTTAAAATTTTATCTCTTTTTTTGGTTAAAATTTTCTAATGCATAAAGCAAATTGGGAAAATCCTTACCTTTAAGGCCCTTGAGAAAGTCCCCAAAAAACCGGATACATATTTAAATTGCATCACAAGCAGGGGGAAAGGTTTTTGGGTAAAACCCGGGGGAAAGGGAAAAAAATTGGCGTTTGGAGTCAAACAATTCTTCAATCTCCAAATGATTTTTTGACACACATCACTCCACCGGGAAAGGGAAACGCCCTTTTCTTGAGTAACCCCGGGTTATGGTTTGCATTCCCATAATTCGGAAAAACCTTCTAAAATTTATCCAAAAGGGCCCCGGGGAAGGGAAATTGATTTCTTTAACGTTTTTTGGGGAACGGGAAAAACCTTTGGGGGGACACACGTTTCGGGGGGAACCCCTTTTTTGACCCCCAAAAATCTGAAATTTCGTTTGACCAAGGGACGGGTTTTCCTTCCGAAAAAATTTCGCTTTCAAGGTTGAAGTTTGGAGCTTGTAGGGCTGACCCCTTTGAAAAAATTTCCTTTTTTTTCTTAAAAGACCAAAGGGGGCTTTGCGGGGTTTAAATATCATTTTAAGTAAAAACAAAAGCCTTTAATCCATTGAGCCCAACAAGAATTTTGTTCATTAATTTTTGGGAAAGTTTTTTGGGCCCTTTTTCAATCCGAAGGGCATCGAAAAATTTTCAAAAGGGCCCTTTTGTCGGGAGAAAATCAGTTTTTTTTCTTGACCGCAGGTTTCATAGGAACCAAATGATAACCAGGGGGGCCAAACCCAAATTTTACGGTAATAGGGGGGATTTTCCCAAAAAGGGTCAAGAAAATCCAAAAAATTTTCCGGAAAGGGGGAAAGCCCCCCTTTAACCGTGACTTCTTTAAAGACGACGAAATTTCCACGCAAACGCGATATTTAAATTTGTTACCATAACACCGGTTTTTTTGGTAACACGGAGTGGAGCACCAAGGTGAATCCTTGGTGAAATTTTCACCCCCTTTCCCGGGGGCCCTCCAGGGGGTTCCGGGATTTCCGGGACGATGTCGGGGGGGGAATCGATTTTGGTTTTTCTGATAATCGGAAAAAAACTATTCTGGGGGTTCTGATTTCATGTGCCGGCTGTCGTAGCCGTGATTGCATCTCCTTCTAGAAAAGAAGAAATTCGAGTAACCCTTACAGATTTCCCCAATGAATTTCGTTCCGCGTTTAAAAGGGTTCCATACGGAAGCTTCATGTATTCGTGAAATTCGACTACGGGCTACAGGATTTTCCGTCGGATTTCGTCCCGGGTAAAAGAATATTGGAATCTTCTTTGGAACTTTTCTTTAACTGGGGCTGTTTTAGGGGGGGAACTCGAACCCGAAAAATTTCTTCTTCGGATTAAAAGGGAATAAAAAAAACATTTTTAAATTCCGTCGGGGTAGGGACTACATTTTCCACATAAAACCGAATCTGTTATATTTCGGTTTTTAAATGAGAATCTGATCATTTTTCCACATTTTTTCGGCGGGAAACTACCACAAAAATTTTCTGCACGGGGTTCAACCGATTTCGGGGATTCTTTGGAATGAAAAACCTCATTTTTTTGGTAATTCCTTGGGGGACCCATTTAATCATGAAGGGGGTTTAAAGGTTTTAACCATCTTTGGGGGGGAACTGGAAATTCTGCGTGTACTATTTAAAAATTCGAAAAATAATTTCTTCATCTAACTTAAGTCTAAGTAATTTCCTCCCCAAGTGGGCACGGGGGGCTTTAAAGGGCCTTTTGGGAGGTTTAACGGGAATTTTCAAACGGGTTTGTCTGATTTTTGGAAGGGGCGGATACTTTATTGATTCAACTCACCCCGATCAGAAGTATTTTTTTAGGGGTTTTGCAAGGGGGCTGAGGAATATCTTTTTAATGTTTTTTTAAACAAATTTCGGGCCGGGAAGTAAAGGGTTTTTTTCGTTTACAGTGCTTTTAAACTCCTCACCTGGGGGCCCCCGTTTTTTTTAAAACCGTTTTTGCCCGTTTTCCCTTTTGGGGCGGGTTTTTTGCCTTTCCAAATTTTTACGAAATTTTTCTTTTCCGAAAATTTTTTTTAAAACCTATCCCCCGGGGGTTTTTTCAAAAAGGGAAACCCGGGGGTTTCCAAATTTGGGGGTTTGGCTAAACGGATTGTTTTGGGGGGGGTTTTTTTTTCGGGGGGTACAAAAAAATCCTTTGCCATAGGGCCAAAATTTTTCCCACATGGGAAAAAAAGTAGGTTTCCTATCGGGGGACGGTAGAACCCCCCATAATTTTTCTTAGCCCTCCTCATTTTTTTTTCTGAATCGTTTTTTTTCCTCGGGCAGCGGGAACATTTTTTTCCAAATTGAAAAGGTTTTTCGGGGCTTTAAGAAACCTTAAAGGCCCCAAAAACCTTCTAAAAAACACCGGGATGGGGGGGGTTTTTTAAAACACCGTTTCAAGCGTTTTGGGGCACCCCAAGTTTTTCCCGGGGCTTTTTTCTTTGGCTCTAAAAAAGGGGCGGAATTTGGGTTCTATTCTTTCAATTAACTCCAAAATTTCTTCCCAATTTTTTTTAAAGGAATCGTACAACTCTGAAAAAAAATATTTTGGGTTCGCGGGGGTTCCAAGGCAAATTTCAATGTTCTTTAATTAAATTCCAATTTATGATTTTTTTAAAATTTTTACGGGGCTTGAACGAGCTTTTTTTCCCCTGTAAGGGGTATTGGAAACTTTAAAAAAAGGGGGTTTTACCTAAACCCATGACCGCATTCTAATGAAAAACCCGCATTTTCAAAATTTAATTTTTATTTTTCTTGTCTTTTCCCACTGAATGAGGGGGGTTGGTGGGTTCAAAGGGGGCTTCCCCAAAATTTTTCACCATTTAAATTTTTTTGACTTAAATTTTTGAAAATTTTGTTTTGACTTTGATTTTCTGAAAACCCATTTTTAAAAATTTTTTTGGGAAAGGTTCGGATCGCTTGACTCAGTCCTTCGGGGAATTAATTCAAGATTTCGCGATGTAGCATTTTTATGTTTCCGGGCCTTAAAACTTTCCGCGTTAGTTTGTTTCTAAAAATTTTTCTTTTTAAATTTGGGGGCTCCCACATTTGCAGAACACTTTTCTACTTCCCGGGGGTAACGGAGACGCTGTACAAGGTCGTTGTATGCCTAAAAAGGATATCAGATCTTACTAAAACTGAACGGGGGGAATTAACCGTATGGACTTTTCTTTTTTCCCGGGTTTTTCGGGTTTAGAAAAGGAGGGGGTAACAAAACCAGGAAGCGGAAATTGGGAAACATAAATGGGTTTTCTGGGGACCTCTAAATCAAGGAATTGCCTTTTTAGCCCTTTTTTTCCCTTTTGCCCACTCATTAATTTATATTAAAAAATTTCCCCTACTTTTTTAACCCGTTTATTTTTTATCATTTAAGGAAAAATGTAATAAAAAAACCAAAATTTTTAATATTACAAAAACAAAAAAACTGACAAGGGGACAAAATTATTTTTTTAATTGGGGGAGTGGGGATTTATTTCCACCTTCAGGGGGGGTTGGGGGAAAAATACCGTTCATACTGCTGGGTTTGGGGGAAGGCTGGGGGAAAGCTCGGGGGGCGCGGGTTTTGGAGGGCTGGGGATCCCGGGGGTGCTCGGTGCGGGCCCCGAGATCCCTCGGGATCCGGTGCTGATCCCGGGGGTTCTCGGTACTGTCTCGGGGCGGAAATACGACACACAACCCTTTTTCGACTGCTCGTTTTTTTTTTAATTAAAAAGGTCCAAGCCCCAAAAACTGGGGGGCTGGGGCCCAACATACATAAAATTGGGTTTTCCAAAAAAATTTAAAAAAACGAAAACGGCGGGGGGTTTCGTGGGGGAATGGGCACGGCGGTTTGACCCCGGGAATCCGAAAACGACTTTCGCGTAAACTGTTACAACGGCGGCGGGGGTTTTAAACCCGGGGGGGAATCCCGGCAGATTTGGGCGGCCCTCGGGGGGGCGGCCCGCTCGAAACCCATCGTGTGAATCGATTTTGGGGGCGTGTTTCGGGGGGGCGCTCGACAACTATTCGGATGACGGGGGGGGGGCGTACGAGGGGGCACTGTCCCTTGGGCTTGCGGGTAGACTGGGACAACGCCCCACGAAAAAAAGGGGGGGACAGGGCCTTTTTTTTGGGTACACTTTCCTTTTCTTAGGGAAATTAAATATAAAATAAAATTTTATTAGGGAATTTTTCAAAATTCTTTTTTCTTGGATTTTCGGGTTTAAAATTTTTGGAGTTGCCGCTTGTTTTTCCCGGAAATTTTTCCCTGGTCAATAATTTTTTAAAAAAACAAAAAAAATTCTCGCCCCTTGGGCATTTTCGCTAGTTAATTTTATTTAAATTTAATGTTTTAATTTTTACGATATATTTTTTTTGGGGACGGGGAATCAAGGAAACCCACCGCGCCTCCAAAAGGGGTTTAAAAATTTTTTTGAACGTCCCCCCAACCCCCAATAAACAATAAAAAAAAAAAAAAATGACAACAAAAAATTTTAAATTTAAACAAAAACAATTTTTTAAAAATTCACTTAAGGGGAAAAAGTTTAATTTAATTTTATAAAATAAATTTACTACGGGGTTTTGTTTAAAGGGCCTTTTCAGACAACACGCCCGGGACAATGGGGGACGGGGCCCAAGGCCCCGCCCAAACACAAAAAAGGGAATTCCCCCTTTCACAAAAACCCCTCGTGCTTTTTCGACAGGGGGCCCGGGGTTTCCCCACAATATAATATAACTGCTAAACAAATTAAAAACGAAAAATAAAACAAAAAATAACCAGGGGGTTCAAACCCGTACTTTAAAAAATTGTATTTTAAAAAAAAACAACAGTCCTAGGTTTTTAATTAAAAAAAAAAAAAATTGAAAGTGAAAAGTAAAATAAATTTTTATAAATTAATCAAAAATCGTCAGGCGGGTTTTACATTTCAAAAAATTATAAAATTTATCAATTAATTTTAATAATTCTTTAAGTGAAAAAAAATTTAAATAATTTGTAATTAAAAAGGGGGAATTTGAAACTTATAAACAAAATCCAAGATTTTATATTTAATTCAATGGGTTTTTAAAAAAATAAATATTCAATGAATTTAAAAAAGACCTTTACAATTTTTTAAAATTTTAAATACAAAATTAGTTAATAATTTACAGACAAATAGCCCAAAAATTTTTAATTTTTTATCAAACCATTCAAAATATAAAAAATTCCTTAATGGGGAGTAGCAAAAAAACAAATAATAACAAGTTTTTTTTTTAAAATTTAAAAGAAAAAAAAAAAGCCCTTTGTCCAAATTTTATATTTAATAGAAAATTAATTTTTACAATCTTTAAATTTAAAAATATTTTCCAGTTTTTATAAATTCATGAAATATAAAAAAATTCATTAATACCCCTTTCTCCAATTTGAACACAAAAAGGGTTAACCCAAGGGGGGTAATTTCAAATGAAGATTAAAAAAAAACCCTTTAAACTAGATTTTTTTATTTAATAAAAAGTTTAGTAAATTTTTTTCCCTTCATTATTATTAAATATAAAAGTCAAGTTTTTTAAAAACCCCAAAAAAATAATAAAAATAAATTAATCCGGGGGGTTAAATACAAAAACCCCAAAAAAGTAACAAAAGGGTACAAAATTAAAAGAATATAAAAAAAACAACAGTCCAAAGGATTTAATTTAAAAAAAAAATTTGTTTAGGGGGTAAGGTATATTTTAATTTATAAATTTTAATCAAAAATGGGTTTGAAAAGGCGGGTTTTAAACACACAAATTATAAAAATAAAAATTTAATAAACTTTTTACATAAGTGGACAAAAAAAGGGTAAAAAATTTGTAAATATAAAACTGAAGGGGAAACTTATTAAATTTGGGACAAAAAATTTTAAAATTTAAACAATAGTTTTAAGAAAAAAAAATATTAAAGGGAATTTTTAAAATTCCTTTACAATATTTTTTTTTAATAAAAAATTTATTTTTAAAATATACATTAAAAATTTGTCAAAAATTTAATTTTATGGGGGTAAAAAAAATTCATAAAATATACAAAATTCTTTAATTTCCCCTTTAGCAAAAAAAAGAACACAAAAGTAAAAATTTGTACTTTTTTTAAAAGGGGGAAGAAAAATTTAAAAACCTGCCCCTTGTTTTATATTTAAATCCCAAAAGATTTAATATACAATCTTTAAAATTAAATTATATGCAAGTTTTAAAAACCCATTTTCATAAAAAAGATAAAAAAGCCCAATAATTCTCCTTTTTAAATAAAAGAACACTAAAACCACAATTTGGGGACTTAAAAAATTTGAATATAAAAAAAAACAACAGTCCTAGTTATTTTTTTTTTAAAAAAAAATTTGGGTTGGGGAAAAAAGGAAAATATATAAATATTAAAAGGGTAAATAAAAAAACGATGTCATGCATTTTTTACTTTTCCAAATTATAAAATTCAATTAAAAATTAAATATTTACAAAAGGGGAAAAAAATAAAATCAAAATGAAAATTATCTTAACTGAATAAAAACATATAAACAAAATTTCCAAAAGGGGATTTAATTTTTAAATTTCAAAGTTTTTAAAAAAGAATATTCAATAAATTTTTAAAAAAAAGGGACCTTTTAAAAATATTTTTATTTTTAAAAAAAAATTGGGTTAAAAAAAATTTCCCAAAAGTGAAAAAATAAAAATTTTGGGTTTTAAAAAAACATTCATAAAATAAAAAAAATTCCTAAAATTTTACCAACATAAAAAAACACTAAAGGGTAACAAATGGACATATTAAAAGTGAAGTTTAAAAAAAAGACCTTACTAGTTTTCCGTTTTAATTTCCCAAGTTTATCAAATAAAAACCCTTAAAAATTTAAAAATAAATATTCAAGTTTTTTAAACCTTCAAAAATATAAGAACTTTAAAGGGTCCAGTTAATATTCAAAAAAAAATATAAGTCCCAATGTGTAAAATTTAAATTAAATGAAAAAAAAATCAATTTCCCGGGGTTTTATATTTAATAAAAAATAATTTTTTGGGAAATTTAAGTAAAAATAAAAATTAAAATTTTAACTTTAACGATTTCACATTTTTACATTCACAAATTATAAAATTCTTTAAATTAAAATTTACATAATTGATAAAAATAAAAATAATTTGAAATTTAAATAAAACCCGAATGAAACTTTAATAAAATTTTGAATTTTTTTATGAATTTTCCCAAAAAATTTAAAATATATTTTTTTCAAAATTAAAAAATTTTAATTTTGGGTTTTAAAATAAATCCTGGAAAATTTGTTTTTTTTAATTCAAGGTTTTTGACCATTAGTTACTCAAGGTTCTTTAGGTTTACAGTTGCATTAAAGGGAATAAAAAAATTTTCATGTTTTTTAAATACTTTGAAAAATATTTTAATTTTTAAATGTTTGGAAAAATTTACAATTTTGGGAATTAAAATAAAAAACCCCTTTGACGGTCTTTTTTTTAAAAATTTAAATTTGAAATTACCATTTTTTTACTTTTTGTGTACCTTTAGGATAATTAAAAATTAAAGGAATTTAAAATTTTTTTATAAATTGGGGTAAATACAATATATAAAATTTTTTTTTTATTTTTTTAAAGAATCAATTTTTTAAACAAATTTTATTTTCAAAAAAAAAATCTGGCCAGGTCTTTTTTTTTGCTTTCCCAATTTAATATACACATTTGTTCTTTTTGTTTTACAAATTAGGAAAAAGGTAACTTTAAAGGGGAATTTTTGGGGAATATTTTATAAGGGGAAAAATAAAATAATACTTTTTTAAAATCAATTAGGGAATGAATTTTAACAAAATTTGGGGGTTTTAAATTTTAAAATTTTGGGAAAAGGGGGCCCTTTTTAAAACTTCAAAAATTTTTTACATTTTTTTAAACTTTTGGATTAAAAAATAAAATTTCGGCAAGTTTTAATGTTTTGGGGCCATTCCCCAACACCACCACCACCATCAAAAAGGGAAATTTTAGGGGAAACCCGGGTTTTTTGTATCGCCCTTTGCTTAAAATCGCCGACCGCTTTGCGCTTTTGGGCGAGATTTTGAGGGCGGTGCGCGACACCCGGGCGCCCCAAACGTGTATACGGGTAAAAAATTTCGGGGTTTTTGGGGCCCCGTATCCCGGGTGTTCCCCCTTTTCTACTAATTTATTTTGGGGAACTTTTAAACTATTTTTCACCGGGACAGGAATTTGCGTCATCGGTATCTTGGGGGGTTCCAAACCGAAATTGCCCTTGGGTGCGGGGACGTACCCCCGGGTACCAGGGGCCGGGGGGGTTTTACTTTGTTTCGTGTCGCCTTGTATACATACGGTAACAACTTGTTTTCATGCTTTTTTAACCCTTTATTACGGACATATGCCCGATTTTTCATATGCTTAATTATCATAATTCCCGTGTGTTTTTTTATGTTTTTAACTTTTTATTTAATATATTAATCTATTTTTTTTTTCCAGGGACGTAAGGTAATTGTTTTTTAACCGAAGAATAAATCACCCCGTCCTCGCCCGTTGGTTTTTTCGTCAACGCGGTAAAAATTATGTTTTACATATTCAAATTTTACAAATTTTTTTTAATTAATGTATCCACTTACAAAAATAGTAACTTTAAAGGGGATGTATTATTATAATTTTGGGAAAAAAAAATTTAATAAATGGGTTTTTATTTTACATTTATAATAAAAGGGTTTTTCCTTTTATTAACAATAATAGGGTATTAAAAAAAACCCCTGGGACAGATTTTTTAAAAATTTTATAAAATTTTTTTATTTACACATTATTTTCCCTCGTGTTTTTGTATGAAAAGGACTTTAATAAAAAAAATTAATTTATGTATTTTAAAAATACTTGAAAAAAATTATTAATTAAATGTTTGGTTTTAATAAAAATTACTTTTTTGGGTATTAAATATCAAATTTTGGGTACGGGTCTTTTTTTTTAATAATCAATTGGGAAATGACACTTTTTGTTACTTTTTTGGGTGAAACTTTAAAAAATTTTTAAACTTTAAGGAATTTTAAATTTTTTTATGAATTTTTTAAAACAAATAATTTTTTTTAAAAAATTATAAATTTAAATTTTTAAAAACCTAATTTCGTATTAAAAAAAAATATTGTAAAGGTCTTTTTTTAATCTTCTTGAATTTACATTTTTTTTAAACAAATTAAAATTTTAAAATATAAAATTTTTAGGCAAGTTTTTTATGTTTCTTTCATTTTTCCCAATTTAAACTTTTTTAAAAATTTTCCACCAGAAAAAAAGTAACTTTAAAATTGTATTTAAAAATTTTTAATTTTTTGGAAATTTTAAAAAATTTGAATAAAATTTGGGTTTTAAATTGATTAAAATTTAATTTTTTAATTTATACATTAAAAATTAAACAAAAAAATTTTAAATTAAATAAAACCAAGGACAGTTTTTTTTTTTAAAAATTTATTTTTTACAAATTTTTACCAAGTGTTTTTGTAGTTACAGTAAAAAAAAAATTTTAATTATATATTTTTCCCTTGAAGGGTTATAATACTTTATATACATTTTTAATTAAAAGATTGAAAAATTATCTTTTTTTGGAATTAAATAAAAAAACCCTTGTACATTTTTTTTTAATTTATTCACAATTTGAAATGTACCTTTTTGTTACTTATTGTTACAAAGGGGGGAAAAAAATGGTAACTTTAAGGGAAATTTTTTGAATATTTTTTGAATGTTTCAATAAAATTTTAAAATTATTTTTATCAATTAGAATGTAATTTTTAACAAATTTATATTAAATGAAAAATTTTGTACGGGCCCTTTTTTAACTTCATTGAATAACATTTTTTTTAAAAACATTGAAACAATAAAAAAATTTTGGAAAAATTTCATATTTTTCTTTCATTTTGGGCAATTAAAATTTTTTTTAATTTTTGGGTATCCATTTATAAAATAGTAACTTTAAAATTTGGGATTTTTTAAATTTTTATTTTGTGAAGGGTCAAAATGAATAAAATGGGTTTATGAAAACTTTTAAAAAAATTTATTTATCCCTTTTTAATAACAATAAAATTTTTATTAAATATAAATCCTAGGTCATTTGTTTTTTTTTTATTTTTAAAAATTTTTATTACCTTTGGGGGCTAAAGGGTTTTTGGGAAAAGGGACAGTAGCTTTAATGAATTATATAATTTTTTTTGGTTTTTTTAAATACATGATATTTTTTTTTAATTAAAATGTTTTTAAAATTATCTAATTTTGTATTTCATTTCGAATCTTGAACAGGTCTTTTTTAAAACACCCAATTTGAAATTTACACTTTGGGTTACTTTTTGGGGATTTTTTTAGGATAAGGGAAATTTTTAAATTTACCTTTTAAAAATTTAAATATGAATGTTTAATACATTTTTAATATTTTTTATAAATTAAAAGGGTAATTTTTAAATTAATTTTGTTTTTATTATAAATTTGAAAAAGGTTTTATTTTTGAATTAAATGAAATACTTTTTTTTTAAAACTATTGTTTTTAAATTTATAAAATCTAGGAACAATTTTAATTGGTTTTTTTTCTTTTGGGGCCAAATTACAAAATTTTAAATTTTTGGGACCCCATTTAATTTAAAAATAGAAACATTAATTAAATAATTTTTATTATTTTGAAGGGCCAAAATAAATAAAATGGGTTTTAATGAAAACCATTTATAATATTTAATATACTTTTAAAATTTAAAAAAAATATGTTTTTAAAATAAAAATCCAAAGGGTCAGTTTTTTTTATTTAATTCAATTTTTTATTTTACACTTTTGGGGACCCTAGTGTTTTTGTTTTTTTACAGAAAGCTTTAATGAATTATATATTTTTTCATGTATTTTTGAATACATAAAAATTTTTTTTAATTATAAGGATTGTAATTTTATTTTAATCTTGTATTTCTTTTCCCAAATCTTGTACAGGTCTTTTATTTAATCAAAATTTTTGGGAAATTTACATTTTTGGGAAAAATTTATTGTGTACTTTTTTAAAAGGATAAGGGAAAAATTTTAAATGAATTTTTTAAAAAAAATTTAATAAATTGTTAATCCCTTTTAAAATATTTTTTTATGAATTAAGAAGAAATTTTTAAATAATTTTGTATGTAATTTTAAAATTTTGGAAAAGGGTTTTTTATATTGAATTCATTGAATAAAAACATTTTTTTTAAAACCAAAGGGTTTAAATATAAAATCTGGGACAATTTTTAAATTTTTCATTCATTTTTGCTAGATAAAAATTTTTTAATTTTGTTTTCCACTTACAAAAAGGTAACTTTAATTTGGATGAAATTATTATTATTTGTGAAATGTAAAAATGAATAAAATTATAGGTTATGTTACTTTTGGGTAATAAAATTGTATCCATTTTTTTTAACAATATTATTGTAAAATAAAAATTTCCTAGGCCCAGTTGTTTTATTTTATATTCAATTTTTTATTACACTTTGGGGGTGACTCAAAGTGGGGGGGGTATGTTACATTTAACTTAAAATGAATTATTTTAATTTTTTCATGTATTTTTGAATCCCGAAAATATTTTTTTTAAAAATTTTGTTTGGGAAAAATTACTAACCCAAAAATTTAAATTTCAAACTTGACAGGCCCTTTTATTTAATAATAAATTAGAAAGGGTACACATTTTTTATTTATGTTTCAGATGTGGACACACTTCTAGATATCAATATGGTGACACAAGGGTCTTTATGTGCGCTTTCGTGTGCTCCCCTCTTAGTGTGTTATTAAAAGTTTATGTAAAAAATTTTTTCGGCCTGGATCTTTTTAAGGGATTTTTTGTTTTGTTTGTAAGTGTACCCTAAATTAATTAATACAAAATAATTAATAGTACCTAACTTTCAAAACAGGGGGCATTTGGGGAAATATTCTGCAAAGTAATTAAAAAAAACATATATTGTACACGATTAAAGACACGGTAAGGGTCCTTTAACCCCAAAAAATGTCGCTTTCGGGAGGTTGGGCCCAAAAATTTAAAATTTTTGGGAACCCCTGTTTCAATTAGGAATGAACTGCATAAATTTCAAGGGGGAAAAATTTTATAATTAATTGGAGCAAATGAAAAGAATAATAAAAGTGAAAAATTTAAAGTCGCCACATTTTAAAAAATGGACTTGATGAAGAACCCATTTGGTCCCTTTTTAAACTTTTAAAAAGAAGTGAAAAAAGCAAATTTTTTAAGGAGTGAAAAATATTCAAAACCAAAGGGAAAAAACATAAAAGTCCCTACAATTCAAATTTTTTAAAAAAGAAATCAAGGGTAGGGTGAATTTGTTTTTAAAAAGTTCTTTATTTTAAAAAATGAAAATTTCCAAAAAAAATGGGAGTTTTTTGGGGGGAATTTGGGGGAAAATAATTTAACCCAAGGGCCCAATTGGGACTTGGCGTTAAGATCATAAAATACGGAAGGTTATTTAAAAACACCAAACCTGTCACTTAAAAAAATAATGATCATTTTAGAGCAACAAAATTTGGGAAAAGATTAACCCCAAAAAAATGTTAACCGAGAAGATGGAACAAAATCCCCGGGGGCAAATGAAATGTAAAGAAAAAAGGGGAAATTTTTAGGGAAGATAAGAAAAAAAAAAAACAAAACCAGTTGGGGCCCAAAATAAAAAAAACAACATATCATCAAAACAACCAGCTGTAAATAAGGGAAATAAAGAGGGAGAAAGGATAAAGATTGTAAGAAGTGTGGGGGCAAATCTTTTAAAATTTTTTTTCTTTTTCTTTTCTTTTAACAAGTTTTTAAAAATCCTTTTCTTTCCTTCCCCTCCCTTTATTTCCCCTTTAAAAAATTTTAACCCCCGGGCCGGGTTTGGGTTGATTAAAATGTTTTGGGGGTTTTTGTTTTTTTGGTTCCAAGGCCTTTTTTGGTTTTTTTTTTTTTTCCCCTTTCTTTTTTTCTTTCCAAATTAAATTCCTTTACCCTGCCCTTCATTTACAAAATTTTCCCCCCCGGAACCCCGGAAACTTCTCCCCCTCTCTTTCCGGGTTTTTAACATTATTGGGGTTTAAAAAATTTGGCCCCAATTTTTGTTTGCTTCTTTTCCAAAAAAAAAAAACATTAAAAATTTTAAAAAAGTAAAAAAAAAAAGGTCCTTTTGGTTGGGGGTCTTAAAATAAAGCAAAAATGTCCTTAAATTTTTTTAACCCTTTTTCATTAACGGGGAAAGGGACAAAAAAATTCCTTTCCCCAAATAAAAAAAATTATCAAAACCAAAAAAATTTTTCCCAAAAACGCACCATTTTCCCCCTTTTCCCTTTTCCTTTAAGGTTCCCAAATAAAGAAACCTTTGGGTCACACCCGGATTCCCCCCCTTTGAAAGGGTTCCTTTTGACTTTTTTTTAAAGGGGGTTTGAATTTTCGGAACCTTCTTTTTTTTTTCTTTTAGTTTTTTCTTTTCATTTTTTTCCCCAAGCTCCCTTTTAAAAAATTTTTCGGGAACTGTTTCCAAATTCAATTTTTTTAAAAAGGCGGGGCAAAACCCCGGAAACCCGCCCAATAAAGGCTCCTTCCCAAAACAAGTCCACCTTTTTAAAAAGTTTTCAAAAATTAAATTTTTTTTTCCCCCTTTTTTTATTTATTTTCAAAAATTCCCAAATTTGGGATCAAATTTTTAATTATTTTAAAATTTTTTCCTTTTTTTTTCTTTTTTAAAAAAAATTAATTGCTTGAAACATTCCTATAAAGAAACAGCAGTTCCAAATTTTAATTTTGGGAACCTCACCGTAGCAGACATTTTTTAGGGGTTTTTAAGGGCACTTTCCGGGGATATTTAAATCGGAAATACAAATTGTTTTTTAATTTTTCATTCCCGAACTACACCGGGGCCCGGGGCCCTGTTTTTCCCTACGGGTTTGGTACAATTTTAATTTTTTTTGGGATTAATTAATTTAGGGGGAACTTTACAAACGAACACAAATCCTTTAAAAATACAAGGGCAAGCAGAAATATATTACAAAACTTTTAAAAACACACCCCATGAGAGGAGCCACACCGCGCACATAAAAACTTGTGGGGACCATATGGGGAAACTAGCAGTTTTCCACATCTAAAAAATTTAATAACAAATTTTACATTTTTCCCCAATTGGGGTTATTAAATAAAAGACCTTTTAAAGAAATTTTAAAGAAATCCTGGGTTTTGATAATTTTTCAAACATTAAAAATTAAATAAAAAATACCCTGTTTCAAAAAACGGGAAAAATTAAAATTTTAATTTTGGGAAAGGGGGCAAACAAGAACCCCTAAGAGTCCCAAAAGTGTTCATTAAAAACATTGGGAAAAAAAAATAAAACAACCCACCTAGGGTTTAATATTTAATACAATATTATTGTTTTAAAAAAAAGGGTACATTTATATTTTAAATTTAATCATAACCATTTTTTTCAGGTTTTTACGGAAAAAAATCAAAATAATTTTAAAAAAAACCAAAAAAAAAATTAAAAAAAAAAAAACAAAAAATTTCGTAAATTTGGGGAAAAATAAATTTAAAAAAATTTTTTCTAGCAAACCCGAAAATTAAACATAAAAAAAATTGTCCAGATTTTATATTTAATACAAAGTTTTTAAAAAAAAATGTATATTTAAAGAAATTTAAAATAAGACCTTTTTCAAATTTATATTACTTTCAAAATTATTTAAAAATTAAAATTCTTAATTCCAAAAAAATATAAATTTTATTAACACCCCTTCATAAAATTTTCAAAATTTTATTAATTTTTACCATTTTCCTAATAGTACACAATAATTAAACAAATTTTGGGGGGAAATTTCAAAATTTGGGATTAAATTTAAAAAACCTTACAAGATTTGAAATGAAATTTCAAGATTTGGGTAAAATTACAATCATTTAATTAAAAAATATATCTTTATTTAAAAATCAGGGAAAATTTTTAATTTATTTAAGGTTAAAAATAAACCCAAAAAGAACACTATGATCACCAAAGGTACTTTAAAAAATTTAATATAAAATTTTAAAAAACCCGGGCCTAAAGGGTTTATATTTAAAAACAATAAAATTGTTAATTATAAGGGATTAAAATTTTATAAATGGTATCATAAACCTATTTTATTCATTTTGGGCATTCACAAATAATAATAATTTTCAATTAATTTAACCCATTTTCATAAGGGGGATACAATAATTAAAAATTTTGTAATTTAGGGAACTGAAAAGGAAAAATAAAAACTTGTCCTAGATTTTATATTTTTACAATAGTTTTAAAAAATGTAAAATTTAAGAATTTTAAAAATAAGAAACCCTTTTTCAATTTTTTATATTACAAACAAAATTATTTAAAAATTAAAATTTTTAACATAAAAAAAAATAATTTTTAACACATTCATTTTAAAATTTTTAAAAAAAGGGGCATTAAAAATTTTTTCCAAACCTAATAAATTCACAATAAAACAAATGTGTAAAAATTTTTAAATTTATGATTAAAAAAAAAGGGCCGGGACAAATTTGAAATGGGTTTTCAATTTAAAATAAAATTTCAATCTTATAATTTAAAAAAATATACAGGGATTTTAAAAATTTCAAGGAAAAAATATATAATTAAATTTAAACTACGGGAAAACTTTCAAGAACACCATGAGTCACCAATGTTTACATAAAACCCCTTTAATATTTTAAAAAAAAAACTGACCTGGATTTATATTTAATACAAAATTTTTTGTTTTTTTAATGAAAATAAAATTTTAAAAAATTTTTCAAAAACCTTTTTAATTTATTTTGACATTCCCCAAATAAAAAAATATATCAATTTTAAAGTTACTATTTTCCCAAAATGGGGGAAAAAAATTTAAAAAGTTTTTTAATTAAACCCAAAATGAATGAAACATATAAAAATTGGGCCAAAAAATTTTTTATTTTAAAAAAATTTGTTTTTTTAAAAAAATTTTAAATTTAAAGAAGTTTAATAAAAACCTTTCAAATTTTTTTTACATTTTTAAAATAAAATTTTTTAAAAATTTCATTCATAAAGGGGAAAAAAAATATTAAATTGTATTGAAAAATTCATAAAATTTCAAAAATTTCCCTTTAAAGTTAAACCCTTATCCTAAAAGTACACAAAAGTAACAAAAGGGGGAATTTCAAATTGATGATTAAATAAAAGAACTTACAAATTTTTAAATTTAATACAAGTTTAAAAAATTTTACAATCAAATTTTAAAATTAAAAAATAAAACATTATTTTTTCCATACAAGAAATAATAAAAATTCATTAATTTAAAAGTAACATCAAAACACATGATAACTAAGGGGGTACAAAAAAAATTGAAAAAAAAATAAAAAAAAGGGCCCCGGAAATTTTTAATTTTTTAAAAAATTATTTTTAATTTTAATGTAAAAAAATATTTTTTAAATGAATCAAAAACCCATTTCATTCATTTTTTTCATTCACAAATAATTAAATATATCAAATTTAAAGTTTTCTTTTCATGAGTGGGTACATTTAAAAAAAAAGGTTTAATTAGCAAAATGAATAAAAAAATAAAACTGCCAAATTTTATATTTTAAAACAATTTGTCTTAAAAAAAAATTTAAAATTTAATTTTAAAAAAAAAAGATTTTAACCTTTTATTTTTTTATTAATACAAAATTTGGTTTAAAAAATTTCATTCAAAAAATTGGGTTAAAAAAAAAAATATATTGGGAAGTTTAAAACATTCATAAAATTCAAAATTTCCCTTTAAAGTTACCATTTTCCTAATTTAAAAACAATAAAAAACAAAAAGTGTACATTTCAATTTATTATTAAATAAAAGACCTGGGACAATATTTTTTTTTAAAAATACAAGGGTAAGATAATTTTTTTAATTTTCCCAAACATTTTAAAAAAATAATTTTAAAATCATTATTTTAACATACATGAAAAATTTTAAAAATTCATTTAAACTACGTAAAATAACAAATAAAACTATGAGTAAAAAAATTTTTCCCTAAAAAAAGGGGGGATATAATAAAAAATCTTTTTTAGGATTTTTTTTTTTAAAAACAATATTATTTTTAATAAAAAGGGATACATTTTATTAAAAAAGTTTAAACAAAACCATTTCTTTTATTTTTTTTAAATTTACAAATTTTTAAAAAATACCAAACAAATTTAAAGTTACATTTTTCGTAATGGATACTTAATTAAAAAATTTGTAATTAGCAATAAGAAAAAAACCCTAATTGGGTTTCCGGGCCCATAGACAAAAACCCGGGGAATGGACGAGGACGGGGGATTTAACTTTCATTAAAAACAAATTTCCCTTTCGTACAGGGAAAAAACAATTTGATATAATATAAAAAATAATAAAAATTTAAAACAAAACAAAACAAAAACGTGAAATTTTGATAATTAAGCATATGCACAATCGGGCATTTGTTTCCCTAAAAATGCCTTAAAAAAAAACATGAAAACCCAAATTGTTTCCCGGGGATGAAAACAAGCGACACGAAACAAAGTAAACCCACTGACCGCTGGGCCCTGAGGGCGTACGTCCTCGCACCGGGAAAAACAATTTTTGGGCTTGGGGAACCCCCCCAAAATACCCGGGCTTACGCACTTCCTGATCACGGGGATTTAAAAAAAAATGATTCCAAAACATACACTTATGAACGGGAAAACAGGAAAACGGCCCAAAATCCCGAAAATTTTTTCTGGGATACACGGGGCCGCGGGGGTCGTCGCGCACCGCCATCAACCCCCGCCAAACGCGCAAAGCGGGCGGCGATGTAACGCAATTGGGGACTTTCAAAACCGGGTTTCCCCCTAAAAACCTTATTGAGGTGGTGGGGGGGGCTGGGGGAATGGGGCAAACACAAAAAAAACTTTTCCGAAATTTTATATTTTAAAAACAAATTTGTTTTAAAAAAAAAGTAATTTAAAGGGGTTTTTTAAAAAAAACCTTTACAAAAATTTTTTTATTTAAATTTTCAAAAAAAAGTTAAAAAATTTCATTTAAAAATTTAAAAAATTTATTATTGGGATTTTAACCCTTCAAAAAATTCAAAATTCCTTAATGTTACCAATTTTCCAAAAAGAACAATAAAACAAAAGTGGACATATTTAAAATTTAAGATAAAATAAAAAAACCTTTTTCCCAAAATTTTTTTTATTGAATAAAAATTAGTTAAAAAATTTGATTCTAATTTAAAAAAAAAATATATATATATTTATTGACACATTTCATAAAATGGTTTAAAAAACCTTTAATTTTTCCATTAAACCTAAAGTACTCTTAAGTAACAAATGTGGGACCTTTCAAATTGATTATTAAATAAAAGACCTGTACCCCAAAAAATTTTAAATTTAAACAAGATTTTTAAAAATTTTTACAACAAAAATAATTAAAAATAAATCATTTTTTTTAAAAAACATTAAAAAATAAAAATTCTTTTAAAGTTCGTAACCAAAAAGAACACTATGGTAACTAATGTGTACAAAAAACATTGAATATAAAAAAAAACAAAACTGTCCCCCGGATTTATATTAATACGATTTAAAATATAAAATTTTATAAAAAAATATTTTTTGTATTTACACATTCAATAAAATATTTTAAAATTTTTTAATGTTAAAAATTCCAAATTTTTATAATTAAAATTTTTTAAATTATTTTACCTTAAGAAAGGGAATATTAAAAAATTTTATAATTTTTTGAATGGGGGAAAACGGGGATGAAATCGGGTTTTTTGATACATTTAAATTCTTAATTTATCTTAATTACAAACAATTATTTTTTATTTTAAAATTTAAAAACCCAAAGGGCTTTTTTTTTTTTACATTTTAAATTTTAAAAGTACACATTTTTTACTTATAGTGTTTCCCTTTTAAAAATTAACGGACCATTAATAATTTTTTTATTAAAATTTTTGATGTTAAAAAACTTTACATATTTAAATTTTAAATTTTAATGATTGGGTTTTATTTACTAAAATTTTTTAATTAATACGAATCATAAAAGGGCCCTTTTTTTTTTATCTTCAATTAATATTTTCACATTTGGGTTTCTTTTTAATGTTCTTTTTTTGCTTTAAAGGTAAATTTAGGAATTTTTTTTTTATTTTTTTTGAATTTTTTTTAAAAAAAATAATATATTTTTTGAACTATTAAATTTTTTTTTTAAATAATTTTGTTTTAAAAAAATAAAATATTGGGAAAAGGGGCCCTTTTAATTAAATTTATGGGAAAATTTCAAATTTTTTTTTTAAAATATTGAATTAAATATTTAAAAAAATTTTTGGGGGTTTTTTTCATATTTTTTCATTCAGTTTGGGGAAATTTTTTCCTATTATTTCCTTATTTTTTTTCCCCTTAAGTAAATAGAAAAAATTTAAATTTATATTTTATAATTTGTGAAAAGAAAACTGCATGACATCGATTTTTTGGTTACTTTTTTAATATTTTATTTCAATCACTAACAAAAATTTTTTTTTTAAATAAAAAAACCAGGGCCCGTTGGGTTTTTTTTATATTCCCCAAATTTTTATGTACACATTAGTGAATTAAGTGTTTTTTTGTATAAATTTTAAAAAAGGAGAATTATTGAATTCTAAATTTTTTTAATGTTTTTAATTCTTTAAAATAATTTTTTTAATTAAATGAATTTTAATATTAACCTTCTGGTACAAATATAAAATCAAGGGAAAAGGGCTTTATTTTTTCTTCAAATTTAAAAAAGGGAACATTTCTTTTCTTAAATTTTTTCTTTTTTTCTAAAGGTTTAAAATTTAATTTAATTCCCGGGATATTTTTTTTTAATGTTTTTTTAAAACAATTTTAAAATATTTCGGGCAATTTTTGAATGTAAATTTTTTAACCCAATTTTGGGATTAAAAAAAAAATATTGTAAAGGCTTTTAAAAATTCATTGAAAAATTTATTTTTCTTAAAACTAAATTTTATTAAATTTAAAAACTTGTACAATTTAATATGGTTTTTATTCAGGGGTTTTATAATTTTCAAATTTTTTTTCTTTTTTTGTCCACTTTTGGGAAATAGTAATATTTAAATTTAATTTTATAATTTTTTAATGTAAAAAAAAGCAGACCTCGAATTTAAAGTTTACATTTATAATATTAAAAATACATTTTCACAACCCAATTTTTTTTTTTTAAATATAAATCCTAGGGCTGTTGTTTTTTTTTTTATTTAAATTTTTTTAAGTACACATTTGTTACGGTTTTTGTGGTTCTTGGTTTTTTAACCCGGAGCCCTTAAAGAATTTCTATATTTTTTTGGGAAAGTTAAAATACTTTTACAAAATATATTTTTAAAATAATGAATGGGAATATTTTACTAATCTTGTTTAAATATAAAATCAGAAAAGGTCTTTATTTAATCTTCAATTGAAATGTACACACTTGTTTTCTTATTGTGTTCCCATTAGGAAATGGAAGTATAATGGGAAATTTTTGTATATTTCGAAATTTTTTTTAAAACTGATACCCTATTTTTAATTAAAAATTGGAAATTTTCTAATTTCTATTAAAATATAAAATTCCCTTGGGCAGGTCTTTTTTTTTTATCTTTAATTTTTAAAATACACATTTTGGGTTACTTATTCTGTTCTTTTCGCAATGCAACATTAAGGTTTTTTATTTTTGGGAAGGTTTTTTTTATAAAAATAAAATTTTTTACTATTTTTTAGGGAATTATTTCCAATTTTGGGATTAAATTTTAAATTTTGTAAAGGTCTTTTTTTAAAAATTTATTTAATATTTTTTTTTTTTAAAAAATTTGGGAAAAAATATAAAATCTTTGGGTTATGTTTCAATGTTTTTATTCAGTTTGATAATTTTCATTTTTTTTACTTATTTTTTCCATTTTGTAAAAATAATATTAATTGATATTTTTAATTTGTGAATGTTAAAAAATGCATGACATCGATTTTTGATTACATTTATAATATTTTTTTAAAAAAACAAAACTAACAAATTTTTTTTTTTTTTAAATAAAAAACCTAAAGTTTGTTTTTTTTTTTTATACAAAATTTTTTATTTTTTGGTTTTTGAAACCCGGGTTTTTTTTAGTTAATATTTTCAAATTTTATAAATTTTGTTTTAGGGAGTTTTTTTTATATTGTGGAGAAAAGAGGGCACGGGAAAAGCATACGCAGGCAATTTTTCTGAAGTGGCGAAATTTTTTCTTGGGTTTGGCGACAGTGCCCCCGGCCCCGGGAATTTTTCCGGGCCCCGTTTTTATTAAAAGACACAATCAGAACCTCCGTTTATAATATATTTTTTAATAAAATATTTCTTTTTCTTCACCGTTAAAATTTTAAAAAATATGTTTGGTTTTTTAATTAAATTTTTGTTTACATTTTTTTTTTTTTTAATTTTTTAATTTTTGGTGTTAGGGGCGTTCATAACCAAACAATTTTGGTGGGGAGGGTGGGATCCTTTGATTCCATTTCCCAAAAAATAATTTGTAAAAAATTTAAAATTTTACTTTAAATTCACAAAATAACAAATTTCCCAATGCGAGAATTTTTTTGTTTTATTAAAATTTATTGGGTCCGGAATATTTCCCGAAAAACAAGGGGGCAACTCAAAATTTTAAAAAAAATCCCCAAAAAAAAGGGGTATTTTGAAGTTCAAAATAAAATTTTAAATTTTTTAAATTTTAAACCATACGAAAAGGGCTTTTTCAAAAACGGACATCGGGCAGCAT
Organism: Schlechtendalia chinensis; assembly: GCA_019022885.1. Lineage (NCBI taxonomy): Eukaryota > Metazoa > Arthropoda > Insecta > Hemiptera > Aphididae > Schlechtendalia > Schlechtendalia chinensis. Next base: position 36,385 of record JAFHKX010000019.1, read on the forward strand.
TTTTGTGGGGGGTTTTTCAAGGCACCCGCACGCACATCCCAGTGAAACCGGGGGGGACGAACGCCCCCGGGCCCCCAGGGAAAAGTTGTCGAGCGCCGCCCGAAACACGACCGCATCGATTTCACCGACTGGTTTCGAGCGTTCCGCCGGGCCCAGGGGGCCGCCCAAATCTGACCGGGGGTTTACGGGAATAAACCCCCGGGCCTCGTAACAGCATACCGACGTCGTTTTTTCGGTCGGGTGGGGCCAAAACGCCTCGCCTATTTAAAACGGAAAGGCCCCCGGGGGCCTGTCGTTTTTTTTACATTTTTTTGGAAAACCCCTTTATTTAAAAGGGTGGGGGGCCCCGCGCCAGCCCCGGTTTTCGGGGCTTGGGGGAACTTTTAAAAAAAAATAATAAGGGATCCCAAGGGATTGGTCGGCGTATTTCGCACCCTTTAGCATCATTTCGGGGGCAACCCAAACACAGCACCGGCCTTCCCCCAGCATCCCCGAGCACCACCGAGCACCCAGCATCCCGAGCATCAGCACCGGGGGCTTCCCCAGCATTCCCCGGGACAGCCCCGGGGGGCAGGGATAAAGGTTTTTTACTCACGGGGGGAAAATGGAAAAAAAAAATAACACTCCCCTAATTATTAATAATTTAAATTTTGTCAAATTTTTCAGTTTTTTTTGTTTTTGGGAATATTGAATTTTGGGGGTTTTTTTATTACAATTTTCACTAGTGATTTAAAAAAAAACTGTTTTAAGTGGGGGGTTTTTAACAAAATTTTAAAGTGGGGGAAAAAAGGGGGGTGACCATATAGGCATTCCTTGGAATTTTGACGAGGGCCCCAAAAAACCCCCATAGAATTCCCCAATCCTGCCCTCAGTAAGGCTACCCGTAAAGTTTTTTTAAATCCCCAAAAAACCGAAATTTAAAACGGGCCCATACACCCAAAATTTCCCCGAAATTCCCCTTTTAGTAAATTTGAAATCCTAAATTTTTGGGAACAACAGACCTATACAAAAGTCTCAGTTACCCCCAGGAAAAGTAAAATGTTCTAGCTACGTGGAGAGGGCCCAAAATTTAAAAGGAAAAATTCTTTTAAACAAACCGAAACCGAAAAAGTATTTGGCAGAAGAAAATCAGACAAATGCCCACAACGCGAAATCTTTAATTAAAAACAGAAAGGGCTTAGTCAAGCAGATCAGAAAATCCGAAATAATTTTCAAAAAGGGTTTTCAAAAAGTCAAAGGGTTTTACCTCAAATTTTTTCGGGAAAAAATTTAAAATCCAAAAATTTAGTGGTGAAAATTAGGGGTTGGAAGGGGGCTTTTTAAACTACTCCGAACTCCCTTTATGGCGGGCAGACAAAAAATTTTGGGAAATATTTTCCAAAAAAATGCAATTTTTCATTAGAATGGGGCCCAAAAACCCGGAAAACCCCTTACTAAAAGGGAAAACCAAAACGACTTAAAAGGGAAAAACTCGTCAAGCAGGAAAAATTTTAAAAATATCCCTAAATTTGGGTGAATAAGAGAAAACATTGAAATCAGCATTTTTAAACCCCAGAGGGAAATCAAAATTTTATTTTCCAGAGTTTTCCCCTCTAAAAAAAAATCTGGGGGAAGACATTAGGAGTTAATTTGAACCGAAAAACAACTTTCAGACCATATTTTAAAGCAAAAACAACAAAAACTGGGGAAGGGAGCACAAGCCCTTGAACGAGTGTGAAAAAACAGAAACCCCCAGGTTTTAAGAAGGTTTTGGGCCCTTTAAAAGGGTTTCATTAAAGGGCCCAAAAACCCTTTCCTTGTTTGGGAAAAAGGGTGGGCCCAAAACTGCCAAGAAAAAGAACGATCAGAAAACAAATGGGGAGACTAAAAACCCTATGGGTCTCACTACAGGGCAAAAGGGCTAGGGGAAGGGCCCACTTGGGTTTTTCCCAGGGGGAAAAAAACGGGCATATGGGCAAAGGGGGTTTTTTCCAACACCCCCGAAAAAAAACCCAAATCAACACGTTACAACAACAAATTTGGACCATCAGTTTCCATTTTTGGTTAAAAAAACCGGGGGAAAAGGGTTTTAAAAAATTGGGCGGAAAAAAAAATTACGTAAATTCAAGGGAAAGGCTTTTAAATCAGCCACAGGAAACGGGGGAACAACCGGGCCCCTAAAAAGGTGGGGGGAAACGGGTGGGGCGAAATTAAAAAGCACTGGAACAGAAAAAAACCCCAAAATTCCAGGGGAAAATTTAAAAAAGATTTATCTAACCAAAGCCATATTCCCTCAGACCTTTTGGGAAACATCAAAACTTCTTCTAGACCGGGGTGAGTTGAATCTAAAAAGGGGTATCCCTCTTCAAGGAAACGACAATCGGGGGTTTGAAGAACAGTCCAACCCTCTAAAAGATTAATGGGCCATTAGTGGGCACCTGGGGCCCTACTTTCTTAGACTTACAGGGTTTGGGTGGCAGGGAATATTACACAAATTTCAAGGGAAATACACCAAAATTTTCCCGTTCCTCAGGGTGGTATCCTTAAACACCATTCATTATTACTAAAAGGGGGAAATTTTTAAATTTCCAAACCAAAAGGGTTATCATTCCCAAAGAATCGAAATCGGGGGCAACCCGTCAAAAATCTTTTGGAAAATTTTTAAACAGAAAATCATGGTGGAAGAAATTGGGCAGATTTTTCCTTGAAAAAAACAAAAAAAACAGATTCCCGGGGTTTTATGTTAAAAGTAGTCAATTAACATAAAGGAATAAATTTTTTTGTTCACTTATTAAACCGACAGAAAAATTTTTCGAAAATTTGGAGGGGGGGCCCAAAACCCAAAGCATGTTAGGGGGGGGGGGGGGGGGGGGGGGGGGGGGGGGGGGTTAGAAAAGGGGGGGGGGGGGGGTTCCATTTAAAAACTTCAATAATTCTTACAAATTCGAAATTTGACGGAAAATCCCCGCTACAGTAGGCGAAATTTCACCACTAAAAAAGCCTCCGAAAGGGCATCCAATCGCGAAAACGAAACCTTTTTAAGAAAAATTTTAAAAGGGGATTTCTCTGATATCTTCTTTCTAGAAGGAATGCAATCACGGCTACACGCCTAGCCCCATAAAAAACAAACCCAGAAAAGTAGTACCGGGTTTATCAAAACCATATCGATTTCCACCCAGAAAAACGTTCCCGGAAAACAAGGGAAAACAAAGGGAGGCCCCGAAAAGGGGAAAGGGGTAATTGGGACCAGTATTCACCTTGGAAACTCCCCCCTTTTCGTACCAAAGAAACCAAAGTTTTATGGTAAAAAATTTAAAATCGCGTCCCCTTGGGCTTCGTCGTCCTTAACGGTTTTTCCCGGGAGGGGAAAGCTTTCCCCCCACCGAATTGTGGGTATACTTTTCCAATTGGGGGGGGGAAGAAAAAAAAATTTACAGTACATTTGGGTTTAGGGCCCTGGTTATCATCAGGGTTTCCCAGGGAAACCGCGGATCAAGAAAAACTGCCTTTTCTACGACAAAAGGGGATTTTAAAATTTTTCGCATGCCCTTTTGGAAATTTAAAGGGGCACCAGGGAAATTTTTCCCAAAATTAATAAAAAAAAATTTTTTGGTTTTGGGCTCAAATTTTATTTAAAAAAATTTTGGGGGGGGGTTAAAAGGGGGTATTAAATCACCAAAAGACCTCTCGGATCATTCACAGGGAAAATCAAGGGGAAATTTTTAGAGACTCAACAATACAACTCAACTTCAACCTCTTAAATGGGGAATTCTTCGGAAGGGAAATTTACGTTTCTTAGGGCATCGGGAATTTCAATGAAGAGTCAAAAACCGGGGTCCTCAGAAAATAGGAAAGTTGGGCCCCGAAGTTCCAAACCCAAAAACTTAAAGGGGAAACCAATTTCCCTTCCCCGGGACTTTCCCGGATATTATTAAAAAACATTCCCGAATAATGGGCAAAAAGGGAAAACCCCTAAGGGGTTTACCAAAAAGGGCTTCCGTTCCCGGGGGGGAGGAGTGGTGTCAAAAATCCTTTGAAAAAATTTAAGAATTGGGTTTTACTCAAGGGGCCTATCTTCAAACCCGGGTTTTACAAAGCCTTTTAATCTGACTTTTGATGCAAGTAACATGCTATCGGGTTTTGGGACTTTCCCAAGGGGCCCATTGGTAAGGATTTTCCAATAGCTTTTTGCATCTAAACCAAATTTAACAAAGCAGAGAAAAATTATAACACACAAAAAAAGGAAACTCACAAGCATCGTGTGGGGGAAAAAAAAATTTTTTTGACCGTTTCTTTTTTGGGGCAACAGTTCAATATTATTACTGACCATCTGCGTTAGTTTTGGGGTGTTTAATTTGAAGGGGGCCGGTTTTTAGACTAACCTTTGGGGTTTAAAAAAAATAGAAGAAAATCAAATACAAGTCACATAAACCGGATCAAACAATACCAACGCCGGGGCGCCTGGGGTAAAAATTTACCCCAGTCGTTAAACCAAATCGCAAAAACCTCCAAACCTCCGAAACCCAGAACCCCCAGAATCTCCAAACCCCAGAATCTCCCGAACCCCATAACTACAAACTTTCCCAAAAATCCAAAAACCCATACACCGAACTTTCCCGAACAGCTGGGTATTTCGAATCTCCAGAAATTTCCGAACCTCAATATGTTTTCAGAACTCGAATGTTTTTTAAATTTCTAGATCACAGCAAAAAGCGCAAACTTCTCCGAATTAAAATCTAGGGGATTAAACCAAAAAATTTTTTCAAGCAGAGGCAAACTTACAAAGGGGCCCACTTTTAAACTTGGTAGAAATCTCAGGAGAAAAATTTTCAAACGACCCCGAAAGTTTTTTTGGGGGTTTTTTTGGGGGCTCTGAAGATTCAATATAAGAAAGGGGTACTTTGGAATTTCGGGGCCAAGAAATTTGGGGGAAATTGACAGAACTCCGTGGGGCAAAAAGGGAAAATTTCAGGGGAAATTTTCAATGGGGGCAAGAAAATCATTTGTTTGGGTCTTCTATGGGTTTTTAAACCCAAAAAAATTCTTTTGGGGGAGAAAACCACATGAAAAACTTTTTTCTAGCTTTCAGACCCCCATTTAAATTTTTTTTAAAAGAAAAACAAAAAAACTTTTCCCGGGCCAAAAGGCTAAGCTGTGGTTAGATCGGCTCAAATGGGGGGTTGACGTAATAGGTTACCATATTTTCCGGGGAAAAACCCAGTGGATATACAAGAAAACCCCCGAATGAGGGTTTAAGGGATGAAAAAAGCAGCAGATAATCCGGGAATTTCCCTTTTTAACCCTCTAGGTGGACATCAAGGGGGGTTTGCCCCGAACTTTTTAAACGAATTTTCCCAACAACTCAGTTGGGGGTGGAAAAGATTGGGGAGATTTTAAACAATCATGAAGGGGAAATTGGGCCGGGGGGGGGGGGTTTTCGGGGAAAAAACAAGGGTACTAACCAGACAATCAGGAAGGGGCCATGGTTTATTACGGCTACCTTTTCAAAAACCATTTTAAAAAATTTTTAGGGGCATTGTTGGGCCCCTCCCAAGTTTAGCCGGTAATTCGTAATTCAAACATTATTGGGTGGGTTTTTTTTTTTCAAAAGGGCAAACCCCCAATAAAAATCATGAAACGAACACAGTTTTCAACCCGGCCCCTTTTTTAAACTCAGTTTTTTATGTTTTTTATGGCAACCGGCAACACAAAGGGCCGACCTAAATGAATTTTGGGGTAAAGTTTTTAAAAAGTTTTTGCCGATTTCAAAAAAATTTTTAAAAAAACAAACCCAACCATCCAAGAGTAAGGGGAGGTTTTTAGCGGGGAGTCACAGAACTCTTGGGGAATACTTTCGAAACTTATGGCCCCAAAAACCTCAAATTGGGTCATTCGGGCCCCAAAACGCAATTAAATTTTCATAATTCTTCATACACTCAGGGCGGGGTTTTTAACCCATGAATAGGGGTAGGGGATCCGGGTTAATTCCGGGCTCCGGGGGGCCCCCCCAAAAACCCGAAACCCTTTTACAATTAACAAACTACCAGTATGAATGAACCTTAAACAAAACTCATCAAAGGGTTAAATGGGGCATCATCTAAGGTTTCCCAAAAAAAAACAAAAGGGAAAGTTAGGTTCAGAAGGGGATTCCGTTAAATTTTTGAAAAATTTGGTTATAAAGGGTTTTAAATACAAGAAAAGCCATAAGGGTAAATTAAACACCGGGGGAAATGGGGCGGAGGGGGGGCCTTTTCGGGGGGTTACAGGGGGGGGGCTCTTGGGGGAAGGGTTTTTCCCTAAAGGGAACATACTGAAACGGAACAAGCCCCTTTTCCCAATTCATAAAAATCTTTTTAAAGAAAAATTTTTTCGAATTTAAATTTCCCAACTTTTTACAGAATTTTTCAGCCATCTTTTTGGATGGAAAAAGGGGAGAAAACCCCCGGGTCAGAACATCAAATTTTCATCTTTTAAACAGACATCAGGGAAACTTTGGGAAAAAATGGGGCCACTCAGAATATCATATAGCAATTTTGGGAAATTTAAATCACTTTCCTCAAACGGGCGACATATTATCAGAAGGAAAACCCCTGCCCCCAAGAAACCCAAAAAAGGGGAAAGGACAAGGAAGGGGGGGGCATTTTCCTGAAAAACCCCACGAAGACCGTGGGGTTTTAAAACCAAATTTGGGGACAAATTTTAAAACAGTCTCAACTCCCTTTTATACCCGAAATTGGGAAACGAATTTCAAAACTGTTAAAAAACTGGGACCGGGGGAAAACAAATTTAAAACGCCTAAAAAATACCCCAAAGGGTTAAAGAATATTGGCCGGGGGGATTTTCCCAAAATTTTTTTTTTCGGATTTTGTTCGGGTTCAAAATGCAAATTTTTTTTTTAGCAACATTGAAGTTTAAACACGGGTTTTGGGGGACAAAAAGGGTTTATCTTGCGGGGCCAACCCCAAATTGGGTAAAAAGGGGTTTTTTTTGTTCGAGGGGTGAAAATAAATTTTTTTACTATGTATGACCTAATAAATGAATCCCAAATATCCGAGGGAACAAAGAAGAATTAGAAACACATACACGCATGGCCCAAAGGGGCCAAGAACTCTTTTGAAAAACCAGAAAATACCTTACCAATTCATATTGGGCAAACGTTGAACCAATTTTTATGGGAGACTCCAAAAAAAAAAAAAAACCGGGCCCTGGGCCCCCCCAAAAGGCAAAACCGCTTTAAATTTTTTGATGCAATACCATTTTAAATTTTCCCCCCCTCCCGAAATATTCACGAAAATAAAAAGATTTTAACTTTCCTTACCTTTAGCTTTTTAACTTCCAGTTACGGGGAAACCATCTTGGGAAATTCCAGAACTTTTTAAATATCTACGTTAACTAATTTTACGCCAAAGAGATTTTTATATTTCCAAATCGGCCCTCCTCTAATCAAATTTAAAACTTTAAAAAGGGATCAAAATTCCGGTTCCCCAGGCGATTAAAAGGGAGTAACCCTTTTTACTTAATTTTAAAACCCCAAAGTCAATTTCAAGCTAAAAGTACAAAAAAAACATTTTTTAATATGAAAAAACTCAGTATTATCAATTTTAAAATATTGTTTTCCATTCAAAATTTTTGTTTGGGGTCCTGTACCAAAAATAAGCATAACCACACAATAACCCGTGATATTTTTTTACAACCCGTCCAAAAACCGTTTAAAAAAGTAATCTAAAGTATCTAATGTTACAATCAATCTGGCATAAATTAAATTTTCGAAACTCATGGGGTATTTTTTTGTTCACACAGGTTAAATCCAAAACGGGTCATCAGGAAACTTTTAAAAATTTCCCGGGCCCCCGGGGGGGGAGGAAAAAAATTTCAATTCCCCGAAATTTTTGTGTAATCTATACGGAAACCCCAAGTACTAACTCCTCTAGAACAATTTTTTTTCAGAAATTTTGAAAGGAAATTTTTTTCCAAAAAACCCAGGGTTAAACCTTGGAAAACGGGGGGGTCCCCTTTCAGGGAAAAACGTGTGGGCAATTATTATAGGAATAAAAATATTTTGAGCTTTAATAAATTGGGGGCCCCCATGCACGCGATTTTGGGTGAACTTGAAATTTTAAAAAAGAAACTATAGCATTTAAACCAGAAAAAACTTTTTTTAGGGATACCTAATATTGGTTTCTAAAGTAATTAAAAGTTTGGGGGGTTTGGGGAAAATTTTATAAGGGTCAAAACCATATTTTACTTTCCAAAATTGCCGAACCTCCGATTCAAAAGGGGAAAGGGAACCTTGGGAAGGGACCTCAGAAATTATTTAAAACAAAAACGTTAATAAGTATGTACGGGGGGACCGTAAGGCCCCCATGGCTCTTTTTTAAATTTGGGGGGGGGTTTTTTAACCCCTGGTTTTTTTTTTTTTTAATTTTTTTTTTTTTTTTTTTTTTTATTTTTTTTTTTTTTTTTTTTTTTTTTTTTTTTTTTTTTTTTTTTTTTTTTTTTTTTTGTTTTTTTTTTTTTTTTTTTTTTTTTTTTAAATTTTTTTTTTTTTTTTTTTTTTTTTTTTTTTGGGTTTTTATTTTTTTTTTTTTTTTTTTTTTAATTTTGTTTTTTTTTTTTTTTTGGTTTTTTTTTTTTTCGGGTTTTTATTTTTTTTTTTTTTTTTTTTTTTTTTTTTTTTTTTTTTTTTTTTTTTTTTTTTTTTCTTTTATTATTTTTTTTTTTTTTTTTTTTTTTTTTTGTTTTATTTTTTTTTGGTTTTTGTTTTTTTTGGTTTTTTTTTTTTTTTTTAAAAATTTTTTTTATTTTTTTAAAATTTAAAAATTTCAAAAAAAAAAATTTTTATAAAATTTTTTTTTTAAGGAAAAAAAAATTTAAATGGGGAAGGAACGGAAACTGGGTTTTAAAAAATAAGGAAAAATTTTTTTAAAAGGGGGAAATTTTCTTTTGTTCCCGGGGAGACGTGTTGCCCCCCATTTGGGAAGTGGGTTGGTTTTAAAAAAAGATCCCCTCAAGGAAAAAGGGGGGAAAAATAAATTTTTTAAAAATTAAAGTTAAACCTTTTCCCAAACCCTTTAAAAAAAAAAACTTGGTTTAAAAATTTTATTAAAAAGGGGGGTACAAAGGGTTTTTTTTTTTAAAAAAACCCCTTTTGGGGGGGGTTCCCCAAAACCGGGCCTTCCTTTAACATTTTTTTCTAAAAACAGGGAATTTTAAATGGGATATAAAAGGGGGGAAAAGTTGGGAGTTTTAAGCTTTTAATTTTTAAAACCCCCTTATAATAAAAATAATTTAAAATGGGAAAAATTAAAATTCTTGTAAAAAAAATAAAAACCCCAAGGAAGGAATTTTAACCCCTTCTAAATTAAAAAAAAAGATACCCCAAAAAACATTGGGCCCAAAAAAAAGGGGAAATTTAAAGGGGGAAACCTTTAATATTTTTTGTTTTTTAAAATCAAAAAATTATTGAAAATTAGGGGAAAGGGGGAAAAAAAAATTTTAACAAAATTTTTTAAAAAAATATAAAAATTTTTAAAGGGTTTTTTTTAAATTATTGATAAAACAAAATTTTTTTTTTTTTTTATTAAGGGAAAAAAAAAAAGGGAAAAATTTTTTTCCAAATAATAAAAGGGGTAAATTTAAATAACTTTTCAAAAAAAAAAAAATACCAAAAAAAAAAAAAAAAAAAATTAAAAATAATGTTAAAATGGGGAAAATTTTTAAAGAAAGGAAAAAAATTTTTGGGGGGGAATGTGATAAAGGGGGAAAAACGTTTTTTTGGAAAAATTTTTAAAGGGTTAAATTTTTAAAAAAAGTTAATGGAAAAAAGAAACAGCAAACCCCTTTTAAGGGAAAAACAAATTTAAAGGAATTGGGGAAAGGCAAGAATGTTAGAAAAGTGGGAAAAATAGTTCCAACCTGCCCAAAAAAATTAGAAACTAAAAGGGGGAAAAAGAAGGAAAAGGGCTAAGACCAAAAAATTGGCCCCCCAAAAAGAAAAGAAAAAGGGAAACGATGGTTTGGAAAATGGTAAGTTGTGGGGGAACCAAAAAAGGGAAAAAGGGTTAGGAAGGGGGGTCAAACCAAATAAAGGGGCCGGAAATGAGGTTTGTTTTTCAAGGGCCAAAAAACAATCCAAGACCTTTAAAAAGGGGGAATGTTTTGGGCTTGGGAAAAATCGGAAAAAAAAGGGAAGTTTTAGGTTAATTTGGGAAATAAAAAAATGTGGGAAAAAAAATAAAGGGTTTGGGGGGGGCCTTTGTGGTACCCCCATAGGCCCAAAAGGAAAACCCCTTTAAAAATAAAAAGGGGGGCTGGAAAAAAAAAGGGTTGAAAAGGAAAAGGGGCAAAATTAAAATAGAGGATGGAACAAATAGAAAAAACGGGCAAGGATATTGAAATCAGGCCCCTTTTAACCCAAAATTAAAACCATTTAAGGGGCCAAAAAAGGGGGGTTAAAATTTTGGAAAAAGGGCTTCCAGAACCCCAAAACCCGGGAAAAGAACAGGAAGGGGAAATTATTAGAAAACCAAAAAAGCAATTTTTTTAAAAAAAGAAAACCCAAAAAAGAAAAATTTTAGGGGGAAAAATCCCGGGGGCAAAAGGAAAAAAAAATTTAAAAAAGGAAAATTAGGGGATTTTAAAGAAAAAAAAACAAATTTTAAAATAAATAAATTAAAACCCGAGGGGGAAAAGAACGGGGAATTAAGGGAAATGGCTAACCCAAAAAATGGGGGGGGGGGGATAAACCCCTTAGGTAAATTTCAAAAACCAAAATTCCAAAAGGGGTTTTCCCTTTTGGGGAAGCCCCGGCAAAAGGGGGGAAAAAATTTTTAAAAAGGGGAAAAAAAAAGAAAGAAAAAATTTTAAAATAAAAGGCTAATAATTTGGGGAATTTGCTGGGGGTAAAAAGGCCCAAAACTCCGGGAAAACCCTCTTAAAAAAGTGGGGAATGGAATCATTGGGGTGGGAAAGGAGAAATAAAAATTTTTTTAAAGAAAAAAATTTTGCCCAAACCGGGGGAACCCGAAAAAAAATCCCACGGAGGGGAAGAAAGGTTTTAAATTAAGGGCCCCGGAGAAGGGGCAATTTGGGAAAGGTAAAAATAAAGAAAAAATTAACCTTTGGTTAATTTAAATTTAAAAAATTTTTGGGGAGGCGGAAGATTGGGAAAAAATGGGGAAGCGAAATTTAAGGGAAAAGAACCAAAAGGTCAAAGCCCCCCCTCTAACAAAATTTAAAAACTTTTAAACTAAAAAAGAAGAGGTATGGAAAAAAGGGGAAACCCATTAAAAGGAAAACCGGAAAATTTTTGGCCCCACCTGAGGGTTTTAAAAGAAAAAAAATCCCCGGAAATTTTCGGGTGCAAAAAAAAATTTGGAAACCAAAGGGACGGTTAAATGGTGGAAAAATTTTTGAAACCCAAAAAAAGGGGTTTACGGGCCCCAACGGGGGTCAAAAACCCAAATTCCACCCAAGTGGAAATTAAAAAAAAGTTTCCGGGGTTTTTGGGAAGCAAGCCCGGAAAACCAAAAAAATCCGGGGACCCGGGGGGGAAGAAAAAATGGGAAATGGGGGGTTAAAAAGTTGGAAAGCCGCGATAAAAAAAAACCCTTGGGGAAATAAAAATTTTAAAAACTTCGGCTTTTTAAGCCCATTCCAAAAAGGGGGAAACTTTGGGTAAGGGGGGGTAAAGGGAAAAATTTATGGGGTGGGGAAAGAAAATAAAGGAAAAAAGGGTGGGACTTAAGAACCTACCCCGAGGTTTGAAAACCCCAATTTTAAACCCGGTGAGGAAATTCCCCCAAAAGGGGAAACCGAAAATTAAGGGGCGAAAAGAAGGGAAAAGGGGAGAAAAAAAATTAACCTTTCTAAAAGAATTTGGAAAAATTCAAATAGGGAAAAAAGGACAAAGGGTTTGTTTTTGGAAAAGTTTTCCAATTTGGGGCTCTTTAAAATCCCAAAAAATGCTTTTTGCCAATAATTGCCGGGGAAAAAGGGTTTTAGATATGGGCCGGAAAAAAAAACGGAGGGGCAATTTAAATTTTTCCAAGGAAAAGCCCAAAAGAAATTTTTTGGGAAAAGGATATTTGGGATTAGACCCAAACCACCAAAAAAACCGATTTTTAAAAGGGGTTCCCCAAACCCTTAAAAAAACCCGGGGGAAGGGGGGGAGAAAATTTTTGGAGGAAAACCCACACCTTAGGCTTAGGGGGGAATTTTTGGAAAATTAAACTTGGTTAAAGAAAAAAGGAAAAGGAATAAGGTTTTTAACCCTAAACGGGGTTTGGAATTTTTAAAAAGAAGAAAGGGTTTTAAAAATTTAAAAGGGAAGGAAAAAAAAAAAAATTTTTAAAAGCCCGCCCAAAAAAACCAAAAAAGAAAAATTTGATCGGATAAAACCTTTATTACCCCAAAGGAAAAAAGATTAGGGAATATTGGAAGGGGGGGGGGACAAAAGGGGGGAATCACAAATTTATTTGGAAGGAGGCTGACATGTAACGATATGCTGCGTAGCATAGTTTAAAAAGGAACCGTTAGGCGACGAATGAGAATTGGAAATATTCAACGAAGCTGGACGAGGAAAAGAGGGTTTACGATTAATGTTAGTTTTGGCAGTAGGTCTAGCTTTCCTAGGATTATAGGGAACATCGAGTTGAGGGAACTCCACGTTAGAATTAAATGATACTTTAGAGCTGGGAATGGAATTAGACTTAATATTGGGAGAAAACTAAGAGGTGTTTGATACTGGACGAGAAGAGATATCGGCAAAAGAGAATGCTGGAGTACAAGTATTATTGTTCTTAATGCTAACAGCTTCCTTAAATGTAATTTTATTGATAACCATTAATTTCTTAATATCCTTCTGCCGGGTCCATTCAGGACACATCCGATCGGACGAAAGATGAAAACCTTGACAATTGGCACAGGAAGGAGTTGCATTGAGCGCAGGGTGAATAGGGCAATCCAACCCTGGATGTTCAGTAGACGAGCAAAAATCACCGCGGGGTTTGCCACGACAAAAGTACTGTGTATGACCGAAACGCCAACACTTCTTGCACTGCGTAGGTGAGCGGACGCTAGGTTCCACTTTAAAATTAACGTTGTAGATAGAAATAGAATCGGGAAGAGTAGTAGATTTGAATTTTAATTCCACTAATCTGGACGGGATCTGCGAACCGTCTTTAAAAGAGGAAATTCTTTTAAAACCAATTAGGCAATTACGTGAAACAACACCATCCCAAAAATCTTCTTCTGTGAAGGATTGCTCGATCCGAATAACACCATAAGAGTAAATTAAAGATGACGGAATGGAAGCTGTCCAGTTCAATTCAGTAAGAATAGAAGAGTTGAGGAACATATTGGCAGTAGCGGCGGACGAAAAGGTGATTTTAATACTGGAAGCTCCGGCCGATTGAATGAAAGTAACACCATCAACCCGCTTGTAAATTAGTTTGCCGACCTTCAAGGGGTGGAAATTTCCAATATTGTACGACTTATCAGCATAACGAACTAAACAAATGAATGGGCCGGAATGATTATTGTCGTATTAATCAATGTTAGCATCCATCAAAATAGAAGACGACGCAACGTGATTACTGGTGGACTGTGACTTCTCATTAACCGTATTATCTACGGAGACGGGGATAGAGGCCATTACAACGTCATCAGATACAGTACCAATACCGATAAGAGAAGGTTGATTATCAGTAATAGCTTTTAACGTAGGTGACACTGGGCTCGTTACTGAATTGGAATTCCCATTATTCTTCGTTCTTTTATACGATACCAAAGTGAAGTCGGCAGTACCAGTTGT
>JAFHKX010000020.1:0-50000 GCA_019022885.1 Schlechtendalia chinensis
GTTTAACGCTATGTTTCAACGTGAATACGTGGAAAACAACTGTTTAAACATGATGTGAATTCGCGTTATTTATACAAACGCGAGAAAAACAATAGGTATACACCGATAGCTAACCTAACCGATAAATACGTATTTTTAATTCGGCTCCAACAAAATGGGCTCAAATTTAAAATAACCCTTTTGTATGAAGCAGGTACAACGCTTTATTAACGAATATTAATAACGCTAATGTATAACGAATATGATATACGTCGTGTATACGTACATATTACGTATATGTTGTGGTATTGTTAAGAACCTCTTGATGTACAATACACACACAAATCCAATTTTAATATTAAAATTATTAAAACTGATGAAAATAATTAATCGTTGACACACACACGTCGGTCGTAACGTTTTGTAGGACATGCAATGAAGATAACACTGCAGATGGCGGTAATCGCGTGGAAATGCTCATGTGGTTAACAGATCCGTGCCGGTACGACCGATGGACCAGACCGTTGCCATCGGATAGTAATGGTAAAACCGGAGGTCCGACACGAGTCTCTGCTCGAGTGTACATATACTTTTTGGGATCAGTAGAAGCCCAACAGTTGGTTAGTATCTGTCAGTATGAAACGCTGACGTGATCAATATTGTACTGCAAGGTATATTAGTGTATTGGTACAATGTGCGTGTTGTTTAGTAGAAATGTAAATTACCGTCATATCATTAATCGTGTTGAATGTACAACGATGATAAAACAACATTGTCGGACATTTCACTATGCCCGACGTTATGTTCCGCCAATGTATTACTTACCTGTGTCCATCAAAAGAAACTCGTAATGGTACCAACATTTATTTATAATATCCATTTGAAATTAAGCATTTTACGGCCCACATACTGATACGGTATCGGTGGCGAGATGACCGGCTCGTCCATTCATCGTCCAAGTCCTCTATACAGGGCGAGAACAAACTCAAGGAACGTGTGTGGACGCCGCACGTGTACATCGTTAATGAACATGATTCGAACATCATGGGATCCGGTCGCCAAGACATACTAGTAACGGTTCAACCGGACGGGACGGTCTTGTACTCGGCTAGGTCATAAAACATTAAGCCGCAATGCATTAACCACGTACACGCGATTAATGAATTTACTTTTGTTGTTTGTAGGTTAAAAGTGTCATTATTATGCATGATGAATTTACAAAAGTTCCCGTTTGACGAACAAACGTGTCCTTTGATATTGGAAAGCTGTTTGTAGATTTTTTTGATTTTGATTTAACGCATACAACATTTGATTGTATTTCTTTTCCTGCGTACATACATAATATTTTGCCATATTTTCAGGGACTTATAACAACACGCATTTGGAACTGGTATGGGAACACGATTCCCCTGCTGTACTAAATAGCAATTTGCGAATGACCGAGTATAACTTAGTGTCCATTTGGACGAATGCGACGGTTAGTGAATACGCGTTGATGCCTTCGTCGGAGGATGAACACGATAAAAAAAAAACATTAGCCATTGAAAATGTACATTACTACGGAAAATTCGGTAAAATTTCTAATTGTTTTTATTTGTTCGTAAATTTTATGTAGTTTAGGCGGTGTCTTTATTTTATCATTTTCGTCTCGACATCAGTATAAGAGTATATAGTGTACGAGAGTATACACTAAGATGATAATAAAAAATAATTAAAAATTATAGAAAAAATCTATAATATTTCAAAAATAAAAAGTTAGCTATTCTATTTCAATTACGATCTGTTTAATAGACATTAAACGATTACAAAATAAATAAATAAAAAATAAAATTAATGTATTGTTTAAAATTTATCATAACATTTAAATGTTTTGTTTGTCGAAAGCCGGAAACTATAGTCAGTTGATAGTAAACTTTGAATTAGAACGCGAAGTCGGTCACTATATAATGGATTATTATGTACCAAGCATTATGCTTGTGGTTGTATCATGGGTATCGTTTTGGTTAGATCCAAATGCAGTACCTGGTCGCACAACATTAGGTAAATTCAATTCATTTAATGGATGTTTTTTTACCAAACAAATTATTACTATTATCTATCTATAAAACGTCTTTCCTCCTTATATATTATATAGCTTAATGTCGGCAATATTTAAGTACTTCGCCATAAACGATAAATGAAAACTATATAACATAATTAATGTATTCTTATATCGTATATAAAACATTTTGTTTTAAAAAATAACGATAATACGATACACACAATTGATGATATATTTTGCAGGTACCAGCACGATGTTGACATTTATTACCTTATCCAGAAACACGGGTAGCTCGTTACCGAAAGTTTCGTATATCAAAGCGACCGAGATATGGTTCATCGTGTGCACGGCATTCATATTTGGTTCGTTGGTCGAGTTTGCGTTTGTCAACACTATATGGAGACGGAAGTAAAGTATAACTATAAACAGTAAATATTACCTGTACTATAAACGTGAACAAACAATGACGGTTACGTAGGAAAAACGTGGAACTGAAAAAAGTCAACAGTAAACATATATTAAAATCGACATTAACGCCTCAGATGCAACGCAAGTCGACATCTGTGGACAGCGGTATTAATAAAGATTCCAAAACGTCGAGTGGAAAGTTGAACAGAAGAGATAATGTGAGTACCTCTGTATGTAGAGGTATACTAATTAATCAACACGTGTTTCGTTCCTACGCTTGTACAGTATTTAAAATTGTTTTTATTCGTTAAACATTTTGTTTTTCAAAGAGATCTAGGAGTCTACTTACCGTTGGAGATTTAGGCCCTGTTGTTTGTCCCGACCCAGAGCCTCTTGAAAATTTTAGTATCCGTGTACCGACATTGAACGACAATAAGACTGGAGGGAGCGGAGGTCTCTTTACAATGACTCCACAAGAAATCGCGCAGTGGATAGACCGACGCAGTCGCATTGCGTTCCCAGCAGCGTTTCTCGTGTTCAATTGTTTCTATTGGCTTTACGTATATTTCTGATTATCTAATTTAACTGGTATACACATGTATTAAGTAGGCAGTTAGAAATAATTATTTGTCAAATGTTTTCATTACATGTTATTTATTTAATAATTTTTTTTGTGTGTGTATATAACGAAGATCTAAAAATATGATTTGTTTTTGATAAAAGATCAAAATATGATTTGTTGGAAATTATATTTTCATTTTGCGTGTAAAAAGCTATGTTTTCGTTCTGATCGAAAACCTTAATTAGATTTCAGTAATTTTTTTCGAAATTATATTTAAAGAAAAATAACATAACATTTTTCTGTGATATATTTTTTTTTGAATTTTTAACGTTTATATATCTGTTACCCCACTTATGTAGTAGTGGTTTCATCGATATACATACCAATTTTAAATTATAACTCTTATTGTCATGCTAACGTTAATCAAGTAATTGTTACCAGCGAAACTGAAACGATACCTAATGCACTATTACTCAACTACTCACTTAAAATGTCATTGTTTCGGTCCAAAAAGTATTCCAGTATCGACTAATTATGCTATTCATAAATTATTTAAATTTGCTGAATTAGTATTCCATGTTTGTTTGAAAATGTATGAAATTATTCATGTTTAAGCGTAAATGTTATATTTACTTGTTTTGACGTTGCTGATAAGTATTGAATATTTATAACAAATTTTCGCAAGGAAATTATTTTTCAGTCCACAAAATTTGCACAAACAATAAAATCATAATTTCAAATATATCAATTTTCATTGTTAAACAATTATGTATTGTATGGATTACAGTCTATGTTGGGTTATTTAAGCAATAATAAATTTAATTAAATTGAGTCAAATGTGATTGTTTTACTAACAACGTTTAAACCAGGTATGAACATAATATTATAATAATATATAACATATCATATTACATCCATAGTCATTTTATGAGACAAGCTGAACTGATTCAGTCTAACAATGTAGTAAACACTTTTTATCACACATATATAATGAAATTACCATGTAATTGGAAGTATCTTAAAGGGAAGAGATCGCACAATGTTTAATGTATGCCACATTCCCATATACCCAATACAAAATATTTAACAATGCAAATAATGACATCAATGTAATTTAAATCAAGATTATAAATATAAATAATAAAATTAAATTGATTGTACATTACTATTGTATGAGCTAATAATAACCTCAGGTGATATTGATGTTTTCATAATAACAATAAAATATTTAAATCAATTGATTTATTATATGTATATATGTATATACATATATATTCTTGTTAAAATGGTAACTAATACTCAATAGCACACAATACAAATGTATTAAGATTATAAATAAATATATTTGGTTAACAAATCTTATTCAAACATATTACATAGAATATGAGTTAACAACAATATTCATAATCTATAAACAATAACAATATTTTATTTTTTGTCAAACTGACCACCATATTCTCTTGCAATATTTTTTTCAAAAATTTGTATAAGTTCATCATTGGTTTATCAACTTTCATTAATTTTTGTTCTTCTAAAAATGACCAATGATCTTCAGACTCCTTTATTAATAAACTACGTATATTGGTAGATTTTCTAAAAACAAAACAATACATAGAACTTTTAAACCATGTTTACAATTACACATATATACATATAATAATATTAATTCACTATTTCCATGTATATAAATAATCAACTACTCGAGATGATTTCTATTATGTTTTTTTTAATTTTAAGAAAAAGTTTTAAAATGTTTAATTACATAATATTATTTGCTTACTTTACTCCATACAATTGTATTGTTGATCCAATCAGTAGTATTGAAATACAGAAACCGGCAATGGCTATATTTGATGCTAGCCAATGATTATTCGGATTATTGTAGACATTTTTCCAACCTTCACTATAAATGTCATAAATTGAAAGAAAATTGTTTTTAATTTAACATTCATATAATTAGTCACAGCACAAGATAAACTATGAAGATTTACTTATTTTAAATTAGTAAATCTTCATGGGACAAACTGTTTTGTCATTAACGTTTATATTTTGAGAATTACAAACTAAAGCATTTCTTCTCACTTATTTTTTCGATGCTGTGGATAATGATAATAAATTGTATTTACATTATTAGTGTTTATCAATGTTTCATCATATAATTTTTTCTTGTTGTCATCAATTAGCACATTATATGCTTCATTGATAAGTATAAATCTATCATTAGAAGAAGGACCACAGACATCTGGATGATTCTATAATGCAAAAACAAATTTTACTTACAGGTTTTTTTTTTGAATTATTCAGACCAGGATAAATACCAATTTAGAAAGTTTGATGAATGAATTGCGGATTTCTTTTTTTGTACATCCTGGCGTTAGATTTAAAACGTCATAGAACGTAGACAATGTTTGTTTTGTTGATCTAATTAATAATAATATAATATACATTTATTTAAGATTTATATCATACTATAATTTAGTTTAAAATTGAAAATTACAAAAAATTAAATAGTTGTAGTGTTTAGAAATAGTTTCTCTGAATAGATATGATACAAATCAACAGATAGATATAATTATCTTTTGCCTTTTACCTAATTTATACAGAGCAAATATAAATAACTAATCGGTTATTATATTATTGGACGTTCAGTATTTAGGTACAGTGACATAGTATTACTTATACAATTTATGTGTAAGAGTATTGAAAAAAAAAAAAACAATATTGCGTTGTAACTTACTGGCAACGTATAGATATATCCTTGAAACCAAATCCAGCAATTCTAAGAGCGACAGGCACAGTAAAAACATTGTTCATAATAATCGTTTTAGGTAAACAATAACTAACTAATAATAATGACAATAACAACCTCGCCAAATGTAGAATATTAAATTGCGATTTGCATTTAAATCAAATAGCTAATGGTAAATAAAGGGGAAAAACATTTTTGAAATTTTCTAGTTTATCGGTATCACTACTATCAGTTACTTTTAGCGAACGAAAGTTTTGATAACAATAACATATGATAGATAAAGAAAATCGTATTGTAGATAAACGAGCCGATAAATAATGTTGTTGTGTCAACGTGTTTGACCGGTTCATCGGTCGTACAACGATAAATATGTCTAATTACCTAAATACATTTACGTAATCTCACGATATAAATTCTATAATAATATTTAACGATGATTTATACGTATGTATATATATATATATTTTTTTTTTAAGTAAGATCCAATAAACAAACCATATTAGTTTACGTACGCTTTACGTTCGAAAACGTCTAGTGTCGTACGCGAAGACCGCGAACGGATAGGATTTCGAAACGTCATCGCGTTCCGGAGGTCGGTGGATTTCAGGCGGACTGCAGTGCCGCGCGAACACTGTGTAATGAAATGTCGGTTGCATTTGGCGGCCGCGGTTACGTAACGTGTCACCGAAACGCGCGCGACCGTCGGGGTGTGTACCTGAGGGTTGGTATTGCGAATGCGACCGCGGAAATGACGAAAAAATCCACGCATTTCTTCGTTTTTTCAACAAACGCTCAAGACAGGTGTACCGAGAAATTTTTTATTTTTTTTGTTAAAAATATAAATTACCGTTTTCGAGAAATTCGAATTTTAAAAGTCGCACCGAATCCGTAAAAAGTACGTTCACCTTTCAAATGAAATGAAAAACAAAAACGTTCGCGGTGCGATAGTTTCTCCAGCGAAGCAAGTTGTTGTGTTAAAAACGCTTCGGCTCTGATCGCCTTAATTAAAACAATTATTTTATTTATTAAATTCTAAACATTTGAATTGTAATCGTTTATGAAACAGTAAACCAAAATACACTACAGGAATGGTGGTTTATATTTCAAATCCAAAGGCTTGCAAAATTTAAAAAACCGTTCGTCCCAATATTTTCTATACTTGTTTAAAATGTTCAAGTAAATAGTGTTATTATTATTATTATTATTATAATACGGTGAAAAACGGTATTCGTGCAAGATTTGCCACAAAGCGTTTGCGGATAATGGGAATCTTGCCAAACACAGAAACGATAACCAGCGGCGTTCGATGTGATGTTAATTTCTAAATTAATTTATTGCTTCAGATATTTGATGTTATCAACAGAATCGACGTGGAAACCGAAAACAGCAAGTCCTAATTATCAGGGAAATCGTGTCATTTTTCTTACTGTAATACATGGAAACGTGGCTGGGGGGTTCTAATCGATCGTTCAAAAACACTGCGTCACTATTCGTTTATTTCAAAGGTCGAACTTAAAACACGTATATTATTTCCATCGATTCGGTAGATTTCTACAGATGCCGAAACGGAACGCATGTCGTATACGAGTTGGCTGGTTAGTCTCCTTTCGTCGTTCCCAGTCGCAACTCGAGTAGCCGATCGTGTATAATTAAATTTATAATAAAACATCAATTAACATTCAGGAATGGCGCACCCGACTATCGAGGCGTGCGCACCATACACACAAGTCGTAGGAGGCTGAATACGAACTAAAATACGACGTTTGAAACGTCCAGTTTCATATTAATTCAAACCAGCGGTTCCCGACCTATGGTCCGCTTATGAACCACCGGTGGTCCGCGAGGCATACCTATAAAATTTTAAAATATTTCAATTTTCCTTTGGGCGTGTTACAAATATTACGTACCGACAATCGTTACCTAAATTCAAATACCTGTGAAAAAATTGATTCTTATTTATGAGAAAAAATAATGTCTAAAAATGATGGTGGTCCGTGGCGTATTGAAAGTTATCCAAGTGGTCCGTAGTGTCAAAAAGGTTGGGAACCACTGATTCAAACAAAACGCTAATCATAAGACGTACGAGATTAATTCACGTTTTCACACGGTGCAATTGTAAGCGGGAATTCGCAACTGTATTTCGACGAAACATCTGTTATCTCCGAGTGTCCGGTGTGTACGGAACACCCGAAGCGACCGATTGTCGGTCCGGCGGAGAACGTTGGAAGTTCGATAAAATCGAATTTCGACTCAAACAATTTTATGTCAAACACGTTGTTCATTGTACAAACACAATTATTTTAACGTAGACGATTTAATACGATATTCTCAGTCATTGACCTAATGAAAATCGATGGTGGTATCGGTATTATCGGAGAGATTCGAATCGTACCACACACACGGCACGCAAACAGCGCACTCGTATACGGTGAGTTTAAACATTGTGCCATGGTAATTTGCAGTAATTTGCAGTAGTTTACCGTCACTTTCCCTTCGAACCGTTTCCATTTCCGTTTACTCGATCTGCCGCACACTCAACACGCAGTCCTCTTCATATCACTTTTGATCACATTCAACCATACCGTCTTTGTTTCTTCTATCCTCCGCCACACTCATCCTCTGTTTTGCTATCCTGTATACTGTCCAACATTCTGACACGTCATTGCAAGCCTCGCTGATCGTATAAACTTTAGTATTTATAATAAGGTTTAACTGTAAACAATAACCGCATTTAAAAAGAATATTTTCGCGGAAAAAAAAACCTATAGTCCAATTACAATACTCCATAATTTTATAGGACAGTAAAAGCAATCTCTCGTCAACGTCTGAGTGATATCCCGGATGATTTGTACGTAGGTGTGTAACTGTTTGGAAACCGTCCCGCCGCCGCGCTGTCGGTGCAGGTGCCACACGCAGGGACAACGCGCCATGTATTATTACCGGCCGCGGCGGCGCGTGCTACGGACAGGAGGTTATACCGCCGGAACATTGCGAATGTGCTCCCGGGTTTGCGGTCGAAGCCTACTGACCACATACCTTACGTTAGCCCAGAGGGGCTATTCAAGGGATGTGGTAGAGACGAGATCCGGCTGATTAAGGCCAGATCTCGGGTCGTCGTGATGGACCACCAGCACCGGGTATCAGCCCGTACCCTTTCGGAGGTGCGCCGCGACTCAGTTAAGTGCCTCGTTGGTATCGCCCCTCCCCACCGGGTCCGGTGGGTTCTTGGTTACCATCTAGCGCTTGTCCCACAGCCACCACGTTTCAGCCGAGATAGGCACCTCAACCTCGCGGGGGCACCGTATCCGGAGCGGCAAAGCCGGTCCGGCGTACGATGGGGCTCCCCCGCTCCCGTGGCACCGACTTGGTTTTCAGTTGACGTTGGTTGGTCAACCCGGGACTTGCGTCCCTCCCACTATTCTGGCAACCACGCCGGCTAGTGGTGGGCCTCATACCGCCGGAACAGTCGCCGTCCCGTTCTCCGTGAATGTAGTAAAAGTTGAGGGTCGGCACGTTTCGAGTGACTGCGGCGGCGGGCGGGCGGGTGTAATTGATTGCGCGCGTAATACGTAATACTATGCCGAGTGTATTACCGCGCGCCTCGGTTTACCGCCCTCGCGCCGCCGCCGCCGCCGACGCCGCCGGCGCCGCCGTGTGATTACCGATCGAAACCGGCGCGTACACAACACATTAAATTTTATACGCGCGCGGGCACCGGGTGCGAGATCGGCGGCGGCGGCGGCGGCGAAAGGGATCTCGACGACAAACGGAGGGGACGTGGCGGCGGCGCTTTAAGGAGAATCGCAATCAATCCCGGCCAAGGTCGCGTATCGGGGCCGATTCCGGGACAGACGCCCCCGGCGTCGTTATGACGACCGTGCGCGACTCGTGGCCGCCGGACACCCAGCGTCCTCAGCGTCGTCGGACCCGCTACGTAGTACTACTACTACTACCGCGGCTTATCATCCGGACACCACCCCCGGCGGGCGACGGTCGTACGCACACCGCTGCTCTACGACTGCACCACGTTGGCCCGCTGTACGGCGCACACGCGAGACATACGCGTCACCGTCTCCGAGCCCGCCGCCGCCGCCGGTGGTGGTGCCGCAACAACATACACGCCGTACGCGTGCGATTCACTACGCGGTCGTTTCTCGCGGGCCCGTTCGTCGTTTCAGCGCTCTCACTCGCTCTCTCTAACCCCTCACACGTTCCATCGCACGCTCGCTCCCTCGCCCTCTCTCTACGATCCGAAACTCTACGTCTCCTCTCGTCCTGCGTAGGACGTCGTATCGTCCTTATCGTATCGTCGTCGGATCAACAGATTAAAAACCGATCCCACGTTTCCGAGGTAAACCGAGGTAATTTTTTTTTGTCTCGTTTATACCTGCATCCACTTTTTGTTTTGCATATTTTCGTTATCGTCGTAACGTTATTCGTTTTATTTTTGTATTTTGTTGTTTCGATGTACATTATTATTATTACTTTTTTTTTTTTTTTTTTTTTTTATAGTGTATGGACAGTGCACTTTAGTTGTATATCGTTATATATATATAATACACATGGTCATCATTGCAAGAACTTGCGGTTCGAGTCACTGGCATGTTAAACGGTGACGTCGACTGTGAATGATATGATAATATTGTACTCTTAATATATGAATATCTATCGGATTATTCGTTTTCGATTGAGCTTATCCTGAAGCGTTTAAACAAAATATACCGTCAATAATAAAAAACTATTTATCATCAGTATTGTGTTTAATATTATGTATTTGTGCACTTATTATAATTATTATTTATTACGCGTTATTATATTATATCGTAATAAAAATAAATAAATATTTGATGATTTTTTTAAACGTATTTTCGATGGCATCAAATAATTTGTTCGGTCTACCTATAAAACATATATATATTTATTTTTTTTTTTGAAAATGTTAAATATGAAATAACCGTATTCTTTAACGAAATAATGAAACCGTACACTATTATTGAACTTTAGAACGTTCATAATAGATGTTCTTATTAATAATTACATTTTTGCTAATAGTCTATATAGCTACATTAAATTATGATGTGGTAATTACTAATTATTGATAATACGAGCAATATGTAAATTAAGAATAGTGCAATATATATATATGATATATTTAAATTAAATAATTTGCACGTTGTTGAAAATGTGTAATATAACCGCATTATTAGGCTTTACTATATTAACAGCAGCATAATAGTTAATTGAATTCACAGCATTTTCGAGATTTCTTCATGTGCGATAAGCAAACGTCCAATTATAATTATAATTATACATTCTCGTAGGTACTAGTTACAGTTATAAATGCCTAATTTATTTTATTTTGTCTATCCGAACATGTATGTTTAGTGTACAGTGAGTATAGCCATAATATATGTATATGTACTTATTGCAATATTGTAATTTTTCTAAAGCAGTTGGCAAATTTGGAAAAGTAACTGTCAGGAATGATTTATAATTTCAGGAAGTGCGTGTGAAGGCCGTAACTAGGCCAAACATCGTTATTTAACAGAGTGTGTAAACTTTTCAAAGGGGAGACTAAAGTTAAATCCTAAATTTACGTCGAGTGTGTAAGTTTCTACGTTGTTTTGTCACAACACAATAAACACAATTGTATTATTTATTATTATTATTCCACCGTCAAATCAAATATGACTCGGAATATAGCGTTAATCTTTTATAATTGTTATTTGTAATAACACGTACGAGATATTTTTACCTATTTGTTGAAGTGTATGCCGACATATTTTATTATAATTTATTTAACTTTACAATCAGTTTTTATTAGTGATTATTCGTATTAGGCGGCGCCTGTTTTTATGTTTAACATTTTATTCGATCTGCGGGGTTGTAGGTATAATAATTACATGCAGCTATTATTTACACAGATGAGTAAATATGATATAATTTTGTATAATGTGAAGCAGTTTTTTTCTTTTTTTTTTTTAATTCTCTAGAAAGTATTGCGCATTAAAAACGTTTATGAAAAAAAAAATTGATATCATCCATTGAATAATCAATGAAAAATAGTGGTTTAAAATATATTGTAGCGCTAAAAAAATATATCGGTTGTGTCTTTTGCTAATAGTTGTAATAAATCATAATAATTCAATAATTTGTTTTCAAAATTACTTTGACGTAAGTACCTGTACGTATTTTCGCTGTTAGATATTTGATGTATAATGTATATTAATTTAAAACTTAATACATTAAGTAATTGATTTGGTTTAATTAAAATGATTTAAATTAGTATATAATATAATATTGATTTGATACAAATATAATAATAAGAACGAATTCAACGATAAATCCACAAAACAATATAAATTACATTTCGCTGATTAAAACTATATAATATTCATATTATTAAATAATAATATGAATATAATAATTATTATTATTATTAATTAATCACGACATGACAAGTCGAAAGTGATCTCTAAATGAAAACGAATTACCAATCCAAAAATGTTACATCCAAAAACTTTGCGATAGAAATGCTACGTGTACGTATTAAAGTTAAATGTTCAAAATATAACATAGACATAAAATAAAAATAATCAGTTATTAGTTTTACGTGTTCCAAATATACAAATAAAACGTGTAAATAAAAAAAATCGACATATCACACGTATCAAAACATCTATCTCTTACTATTTTTCATCTGGATGATTTTTAATATTTTTGTGTCATGATATTTACAAGATTTATTTTTAAAATGGGTAGATTTGATTGTGAATTACTAGTAATATTTACAAAACAATATTTTATTTCCAGAAAAAATTTTACTCCGAAAATATGGATGAAACTATATAACAAAGCACAATGTTCTTATAGCATAGTGCCCATCACTGCCAACGATAAAGAGACTGTGGCTACTTTCCTGAGAAAATTCTTTTTCCGCGACGAACCTTTAAATGTAGCTATACAGTTATTGGAAGAAACCGATTCGGCGACAAAACTGGAGAATTATTGCATTGGCTATTTACAATACGGTAAGTTAAGTGAACATTGCGTAAATTTATATAGAGTGGTGCAGACATATTTTACAATATTTTACTACAATAGTAAAAGTAGTTGTAGATTTTTTAATTTTGCCAGAAACTATTAGAAAAAGGTGCTTGAACTCTTGAATTCATTGGTTCATCAAGTATACTCGATTATAAAAATTATCTTTAAACGCAACACTGTCTTAACATATTAATAAAAATAAAACTTTAATATTCTGTTGTGTGTTATATATATATATATATATATTTAGGAATGACGTTTATGGCAATATCTCAAACTGGTGACATAATGGGTGTGATTTTGAATAACATAATGCACAGGAATGACGTAGAGGAAGAGGAGGATGAAAACGAGACCTGTAATGAAAATTCAAAGTTTAAGGACATCGTGGTTTTGTTGGACAAAATTAAACGAGAAGCAGACGTGTTTGCACAATATCCGAATGTAAACCGTATATTGGAAATAAAATCGTTACGGTAAACGAAGAATATAGAGGCCAAGGAGTGTGCGAAGCTCTTGTCGACAAAACTAAGTAAGAAACACAATAAGAAAAACCAAACATGACAATTATAACAGCGTTCATTATTTATCGGAAACTCGAAATATCAACTATATATCGATGTATGTTATTATTTTTATCATAAAGATAAGATCGCGTTTCAATTATATTAATTCATGAATTTAGCTTCACTATGTTACCTAATGTGATTCATTAAATGGACATTTCATTATATGAGACATAAGTAAATTGAATATCCTGTTGTACTAACTTCTCACCGTGTATAAATATATACAATTGAATAATATCTCGATTTTTATACTGAACACTGTCGGCAATGTTTGTGTTTTTTTTTTATAAATATATTTTCTACAAATAATTATTTTAACATGACAAGATAAAATATTAATTTGATTTTTAGAGAGTTGGCGTTGGAAGTGGGATGTCAAATGATTTACGTGGAGTGTACCAGTCATTTCTCCGCTAAAGCAGTGGAAAGACTTGGATTTCAATGCATATATTCGCTGGCTTATACCGACTACGTAAACGAACAAGGTGAAATTGTGTTCAAAACACATTCTCCGCACAGACATGCAAAAGTTTACGTGTTGCATTTGTAATAAGTAAACAATGCCGTCATTCAATTTGAACCGAACGATCCGTTTGCCAGAAAAAAAAACAATAATATAGTTATATAATTACCAATACCGTATTTCTTGTATATAATTTTTGAATGTTTATGATATACAAGATTTATGTTAAAACGAAAATCAAAATTATTTACCTACGAGTATTATATTTATATAGTATATATATTATACATATATTATTTAAGTTTATATATAATGTTATCGCATACATTATTTATAAGTTATAATTGTTATTATAAAACATTTTATTGATTATGCCTTTTGTTTAATGTACAACATTATTTATATATCTAATTCGAAATATACGAGTATAATATATACTTCACTATATGTATTATATATCATTAAAAATTTTATATTTTTGAGTTTCAACAAAATGTGAATTAACGAATTATATATTGTTTTTGTTTTTGTTACATGTATGATGTATTTTATAAAACAAATATACGCAAGTACGATATGTAATTATTGTTGAATATATTGTTATTAATTTAATATTAGTGTATATCTATGACAATTTGTATTTATCCAGTTATATTGGATATTCCACCGTAATGTTTATTAATATCAATAATTGTTCGTGAAAAAATCTAAATCGTCAATAAATCTCGGAATTAAGTGCTTTTTGTACATTTGAAATCAATAATTAAAAAATAATGGAAAAATAGTTGACATTTTTCTTTATATATTTGTCTTTAAATGTCAAGGTTGACTTAGTCTCTATACGACTTTTTTCATAAGTGTTTTTAAATCTTAGTTGTGAACAAAATATGTCATATGTTATGTTTTTTGATCAACAACAAGCCTTTTTGAAATAATTAAATATGTATAGGGAATACATTTTTAAATTTCGTAGACTAATGCACACAGTTTTAGGCCCAATTTTAGTATAATTTACAAACTTATTATTTTTTTTAACCGGTTTATATCAAATATTATAATAAATATAAAAGCAATGTCACCACGTCCATATATTATTTTCGTTAGTTGAACTAATATACGTGTATGTCGAATGTATTGCATCGCGTTTCTGTTTGAAAACGTCTAAATTCATGTAAAAACAAAAATATTTATGTAAACCATTACTTTAACTTTGGCGAAGAAAATTAAACAGTTATAAATTTATTGGGCATATTCGAAGTAATACAAAATAATTAAAATCAACAATTTGTTTAATTCAATAATAATAGTATGAAATTTCTATAGTAAATTATTAAAATTATTTTATACTGAACGGCTTTCAAACGACGACAAATGTCAAGATGTATATATACTACATAGTAACTGTAAATGTTTATGAATATCGCACTTAGTTACATTTATTGTTTATACATTTTATACTTCAAGACTCGACAAGTTACAATGACCTTGAGCAATGGTATAAAACATATTTTTATATAGCAAAGCATAAATGTTATAAAGTTATAGGTACGAAAAATGGATTAAATTTCATCTGTTCCACTGACCGTGGACGTTATCTACATATTCGTGATCAATTATATATTTCTATACGTCATAATAAAAACATGATATGCGATGATAGTCGTCTTAATAATTTATAAGTCATTGATAACGGTAAGACAAATCAATTTCGTTTTTGTGATCATTTAGTTTTTCTTTATTGTT
This sequence comes from Schlechtendalia chinensis, assembly GCA_019022885.1. Lineage (NCBI taxonomy): Eukaryota > Metazoa > Arthropoda > Insecta > Hemiptera > Aphididae > Schlechtendalia > Schlechtendalia chinensis. Next base: position 15,562 of record JAFHKX010000020.1, read on the forward strand.
ATGCAAACAATTATTACTGTCTACATATTTCATAAAACACGCGTATTTAAATATACAAAATACATTTAATCAATCCGTATGTTTACAATTGTATTAGTGTATCTCTTAAATACATGATTTGCGTTTATATGCGGTAAAAAAAAAAGAAAAATAATTTACTAATTTCAATAAATTAAGTTTTTCAATGGCAAAATAAATTATATTTGTTACGTTCAATGTATATAACGATTGGTCGATTATTAATATTTTGTTTGTTTAATTAAATGTGAATTGTAACTTTAAAATTTATTTAAATTTTAAAAATTTCACATTACTATTAGTTATTTGCGATTTTACTTTTTAAATTAATTTTTTCTCAAAATACATTTTTAAAAACATTAATATTTGCTTACAATTATAAGAACTAGTATGATTATTTATTGATCGTGTTGTAATTTGTATTTCTAAACCGCATTAAACAAATACAATTACTGCGTAATTATAATAATGTAAGTATGTATTTATATAATAAACCTGCTAATGAGCACGTATTAAAGTAAATTGTTCATCGCAACTAAACTTTAAAAAAGTCTATTAGAGTTTTAAAATGTTCGTAAAAATAAATGTAAACAATGTAAATGTATTAAAAGATACATTTATTGCTTATTTGTTTGGTTAGTAATTGGCATTAATTTATAAATTGTACATAAGTCCAACTATAAAGGGAATTAATAATATTTGAAGAAATATAGCGATTCAATAAGGTCATATTAATAATACTTATAGATGGGGATTATATTATAATGATATAAATCAAGAAAACCGGAATATAAGACATAAACAAGATATAAAACGCATATTATTTCTTTGCGATAATGACGTACAAATATTTCTTTACTCATCAATGATGTGAATAGGAGGGAAGACTTTATTATTGTTATTATATATTCCTACAAAGTAAATAGATAGGCACGCGATGGAATGTTATTTAGGTGTGACAGTGACACCCAACGGCAAACAAGTATTATATATTTGATCATTCACTAATAAAATTTAAATAACAAGTACAATAATTTTACTTACTTTTAACATACTTATTAACAAGTATGTATATTGAATAATTAAGATGTAATAATCAGTACAAACGTTCAGGATATTGCGACGTAGTAAAAAGCACAAGTGCTGTAAAATTATAAGTACGTATACATGTAATATATACAATTAAGTATAATATAATTTATCACTATTTTAATTTTCTAACATAAGATTTATTTAATATTTGTGATGTGAAGCGTTAAATATTATTATTTTAATAATTTTAATAATAAATATTATTAAATATTTAATTTGTAGATTTACTATAAGTTGTCAATTTTGTGCAGGTATTTATTTAAACATTTTTTTTTATACAAAAAGGTTTTGATTTTTTTTTTTAATGAAGGAATGTACTGTTCTCATTTGCTAAATGTTTATAGAAAATATAGTGCGTGTTTTAAAGATATACATTATGTCTAATATTTTATTATTAATATAATGTATAATATATTATACATAAATAAGTAGTATAATACTTATCGTATGTAAACATTAAAAACATACTGATTTTCAAACAGCAATGCGTATTTGAATATGTGGCACGTATAGAATAACATAAAGAAAGTAGGTACAAAAGTAAAAACAAACTTCGAAATCGTTTGTACACGTTTATTGTGGGTTTAAAGACAGTCGATACAATATAGTGATATATTATGATAAATTAATTGAATTTTATGGGATATGCTTAAGGCGATGAAAAGAGTAGGACGGCAAGCAGCTGACATGTATACACCTGTGTATATATATATGTACTCGTACATGTACGAAATATAAACTCACGAAAGGCAAAGAAAGGAACATAAATAAACACACTTTCATTAACAGTTGTGCACCATGTGTTCTCATCATGATGTCTGATAAAAGCATTTGTTAATTCTCCGAATGGTATTAAACTCACGTGTGCTATCACTCGAACAAATTTTGTAAAATGTAAAATTGTTTTAAAATAATTATGATTTGTTTTTATTTAATAGTTTTTGATAAGAATTCAATTAACATTTAACGGTGATTCGTGGTATTGTTATACATATATTTATAAATATATAAACTGTAAGTACTTATCAAATTATAATGTAAAAAAAATGTGATTTGTGTGTACATTAGAGTAAAAACAAAATATTGTAACACATTCTATAATTGGAATATGGCAACAATACGTATATTTAAAGTACCTATTTTAACGTAATATTTTAAATAAATTTAAAAACTGTAGCAATCAGAAATATCATTTTCTATACGAAATGAAATAAAACAATAAATATTTAGTTTATAATAATATAAAATATACGGGTTTTTTCTTTTAATAATAAATATGTTATTAACTACACGTGTTATGAGGTAATACGTGTTTCGATCCATGCACCTTAAACTCTAATGAAATCAAATAAAAATATTATCTAAAATTAATTGATACATTTTATTTTTAGTGGGTAAAATATTACAATTATAATAATACGGAAATAAAACAATACAATCAATGAATAACCCCTAATTACATAATATTTTTAACATAATTTTATGATAAGCAAAAATAATAACTGCTATAAGCTGATTATCGTTTAAGTATCAAAATTGCATTATTACTTATTATTTATTACCACATTTTATTTTTTAGAAACAAATAATCCTGCGAAATGAGTGCGGATATTAAATCCAAAAATACTAACAATATTGTTCCTATAACTATAAAAGATAAAAATACTGTGATTGAGTTCTTGCTCAAATTATTTTTTCGAGATGAACCGTTAAACGCAGCTGTGGAATTAATGAAAGAAAATGACGTAATTGAAAATCTCAAAAGTTATTCTATTAAATTATTGGATAACGGTAAGTTACAAAAATATAGATTTATTCAATAATAATTTTTTTTTCTAAATTCGAAAATGTAATTGTACTATACGTTAGAGAACGTCCAAAATATAACCCACTATATTTTCACTTGTATACATTACACATTGTCATTCGAATTTCGAATGCGATACTCGAATTGCTTTCAATTTTAATATAATAACATATACTCGTCTCTATGACACCTACCGAAAACAGTGACCTACCGAACTTGTAAAAGATGACAAATCCATTATTACCTTTATCAATATTCAAAAAAATTATATATAAATAAAATATACAGATTTAAATAATTACGGTTCGTTTACCGTGGAGTCTTTATCGTTTATTCGATACATATTTTACTTTAAATTCTTAATGTTTAAATACTTAGATTATTATACACACATATAACATTTTAGTCAAAAAAAAAAATGCAATATGCTTATTTAATGTACGATTTTCTGTTTCCATTAAATATATGACCACCGAGAATACAAAGGAAATTTAGGATATTAAGCAGAAATATAATCAATCGTGAACAAGGTCGCGTTGAAACGATGATGGAGACGCCCTAACTTGTCGCTATGGTGACCCAGAAAATAAAAGATCCCTGAGTCCAGGAAAGCCATAAAGAATAATGACTGTAGTCTCGCGGTACAGATCAACGAATTATAACTATACAAATATTATATACATCTAATCCATTTAATATTTAGACGCGGAATAAACGTATTAAGGTAATGTTTTACATAATTCACGACTAATGTGTTTTTGGTTTCTTTTTTTTTTCATACGCTTATTAAATTAAAAAAATTGAGATTAATGTAAAATTATATTTTAATTACAATATAATAATTAATTATTTTTATTCTTTTAATATCAATAGTAGATTTTTATAACCTTATACATTTTTATTATCAATCAAATGATAATTATTTTACTATAATTAATATAAATATTTTTTAAGCAGATACTCAATAAGTTCGAATAAGTTCAATAGCAATAATTAAAGAAAAATTAACTCGATGATTTTATGTAATATATACACATGGTATACGTTATAGTAATAATTATATTAATATATTATTCTCGTTAATGAAAATATACAAATTTTAACACGGGCATTTGATTAAAAACATTCGTAAATACATCATTGCAATATAGGCGTATATGGTTGAATTGAATTATATTGTAAATAATAAATAAGTTTATAATATTAAATTTTCAGAAATATATAACTCAAAGTCGTAGAAAATGAGTGAGGTCAACAAATTTGTTTACAGCATAGTGCCAACCGTTATTGAAGATAAACAAGTTGTCACTGCGTTTTTAAGGAAATTTTTCTTCCGGGATGAACCTCTCATTTTGGGTATAGATATGCTGGAAGATATTGATTCGTTATCAAAACTTGAAAACTACTGTTTTCAATTCGTGGATAATGGTGAGCTCCAGTATAAAATTATAAAATACAACGCATTTTTCATTTTATCAACAATTTTGACTTTATAGTCTTATGTGTTTGGTTTGAAATTAATGTCTAAACTATACGTGCTTCATGGCGTAGGTTAAAATAATGATTTTTTTAATTTTCAAATATTTCATCAAAATAATAATATTTAATAATATATTATAAATTTAATAATAATTAAAAATACATTGAAAATAGTGTTTTACTGAAATTATTTATGTAAAGTAAGTTGACAACATTTATTCTTTGAAAAAAAATTTGTTGTTTTGAATCAATAAGGAATAATAATATAATTTCTTTTAAACTAATGTAACTATAAACATATATAGTACCTCACAGAGATCTGACAAATGAGATAACTTCTGTTCTATTTAATAGGTTTAAGTTATTTTATAGTAATTAATAAAATCCTGCACTACAAGCATTGTATTTTAGATTTTTTTTAAAAATAATTTTGTAAAATTTAAATTGCCATTTTATGAATCGATTTTTTTGATCTTAGAAATGTTCAATAAAGAATATTCAACCTAACCTAACAATTTATGAAAATGTCAATTCATCGTATTAATGGTATACGCGAGAGAACTCGAGTGGCCAACAAAACGATGAGGACAACTAGTAAATTTATTCAAAAATCTCTGTTAGACACTCTGTATGTATAAATGATAAAATAACTAATAGTTTACGTTTTTTCTCTTTGTATAATAATGTATATGAGACGTTGTTAGATTATTTTTATTTTGAAAGCAATTATTATTATGATCGCATTCGAATAACGATTCTGACGAAAGCTAGATTTACTAGTGTTTCCAAGACACAGTATTCGTTTCAATGTAATTGATAGCCAGGTATTTTAGGTTTTCCTTCCACGAAGGGACCACATAGTCGCTACAACCGCAAGCTGTAACACATAATATATTTTTATTCAGGATTGGGGTTCAAAGCAGTATCTGAAAATGGAGATTTAATGGGTGTCATTTTAAGTAGTCTTACGTGCAGAGGCGAACGCGAAGAAAATAACGAAAGCGAAAATGATCCAGACAACCACACCAAGTTTAATGATATTACGACGCTTTTAGACAAAGTAGAGCGAGAAGCAGATGTGTTCACAAAATATCCTAACGTTGACCGCGTAATGGATATCAAAATAATTTCAGTGGACGAATCTTTCAGGGGTCAAGGAGTGTGCAAAGCTTTGATTGATAAAACAATGTAAGCCTATTGGACGACACATACTATAATTATGTGCATATGAGTAAAACAGTAAATCATTCCAAATATAATTCGAATTTCATTATTTCTTCACTAGTGTGTTGTAATTAATTTTTTATTACATTACTATACACCAACATACTGAATATCAATTATTTTACTACGCTAGCAATAAAAATAAAAATTCCAAATTAAATGATATTTTTTTTTCAGAGAATTAGCACTGGAAAAAGAATGTCCAATGGTTTACGTGGAGTGCAGCAGTTACTTTTCGGCTAAAGCGGCAGAGAGGCTTGGATTCGAGTGCATATATACTTTATATTTTCGAAACTATGTTGACAAAAACGGTGAAATCATTTTTAAAACTCCTCCACCTTACGATTCTTCAAAAGTATATGTATTAAGCCTATAAAACTGCAGCATACATATTGTTATATCCCGATAACCAACAGAAATAACAATTGGTATTATATACATTCTTAAATACACGTATAACACACTAATGTGCGCTTAATTACAAATATTAATCTACACAGCATTTTATTATATAACATATTATACACATTTTTTCATTAAAATGGAAAACAATTATATTAACTTAAAGCTTTCAATGTTATTGTATATTATTACCTATATAGTATTACACAATAATATATTATTACTTGGAAATCTGAACTTATCGACGCATGTGTATAATCTAAAACGTTTAATCGATGTATTTGATGCAATTTTTGTATTTTCAACCCTTTTTCTAGCATATGCGTATTAAAATAAAGTCATAATATGGTTTCAATCAAATTAGTGTATTCAGTTAAGATTTATTCTCATTCAAAATGTTGGTTTTTATTACGACGATTATATTCAATATATATAATAGTATTATGTCATAATATATAATGTTGAAGTTATTTATTGTTTGTTATTAATTATTGTATTTGATAATAGTCCCGTTTTAAAGTAATTGAAAAATATGTCATTTTTGGAAAGAAGTATTTGAATGTGTGTTTCCCAAAACAATTATTCGAACCTCACCAGAAGTTTATGAAAACTGTATTAAAATGGCGACGTTTTCAGTTTCTGCTATTATAAATATCTGCAGTAACTTGTCATTTTATATTTGATCGGGCCGGGAGCATAAAACTATATTACGCGCGCCCGGACACAACTTAACAAATGTTGCGTGTTATTAAACAACAAAATAAATGTAAATAACTCACGGTAAAAATAAATAGTGCAGATAGCTTGCCGCAACCTAAACTAAATATATTTAACAAATTTAATTTGATATAATAAAACACAATACAAACTATTATCAGCTATTAGAGCCGAAATGAAAAAAGGATTAGCTATTAGAGCTTATAAGATTTGAACAATAAATATTTAATTATTCGAAAAATATTACGCGACGACGTCGACACTTTTCGCACAACTCAAAAACAAACATACGCGACACGACGGTAGTTCTACGACAACAAATCGATTACAAAATAACCCTTTACAATATATTAATGGCGATTAGCGCATACGATAAAAAACTATAAGAAATAAATGTATCAAAAGTAACAATATATGTCGCGCGGTTACGACGACGGCATGCGCTCAGAAAAAACGGACGGCGGCGGCGGGTCGGAGATACGTCTCCACTCGACGACGGTAACTTTGCGAAGAACCGAATAGAATGTTCGCGAAAACAAGTCCGTATAAATACGGGTGTTGTTAATTTACGTAATTACAATAAAAATAAACGCATGATTGCCGCGTACGGCTTCGCCTAATCAGCCGTCACGGCGGCGGCGCAACAATCGCCAAAAAATGTTTAATTGGCCTCACCAATATTCATCGGTGATTCTAAAGCCCACTAGTTTTTCAAAATAGTAATCTACATACACGTTGTGTATGTGTTTTTTAATATATTAATTTTAAGTTAGTCATGCCAAATAAGTCTTTCAAATCTCTATTTATAATATTTGTATAATAATGTGTTAGAGTACTTTTTCAGCACTTGCATAGTTTTATTTTTAATATTTAAGTATATTTTATTTTGTATTCGTTTAGCAGCACTCTCTAACGTTCAATTTTGATTTTGACAGTAAAGATAACGTGCTATTATTGCAAACTAGATGGCGTTACAGATCTCCTTTAGTTTACATTTTAATAAAATCATTGATTACATTATACATGTATATTCAATCAATGATAAAATGCATAGCATTAGCACGGATTAAATAATAATTAGTCGTAAATAAAAATCAACGGTTTTTCCTAAACATTAATATGCACGGAAATTGAACCCTTCTCACATATTAGGAGGGAGTCGAAGATGGTTGTTATCGTGTAAACCAAAAATGCTCGCGGGACGGTTAATTATGGCCGACTTGCACCAGAGACCTGACGCCACCAACGTGAAAAATCTCGTTGGCTACCCTTAACTTACCCTAAACAGCAGACCTCGTTCACCAAAACGAGTGTTCCTACCCACTCGACCACAGCCGATTCCCTAATCGTATATAAAAAAATAATATAGAAACCAGAAACGATGACAGTTTACAAGTTACCATGTTTTTTGATACCTTAAATTATTTTAAATCGCTTAACTGAAAAATTAAAAAAAAAAAGCGTATACAGCATACGCCGTATGCGTATACAGCGCATATGTTACAGTTATATATTATATACCTAATAGTAATAATATCAATAATTTACTATTGAAAACTAAATAAATAGACATTGTACATTCAATAATAAGTTTGATAATCAATATCCCTATTAAAATAATCGTACAGGTACATCTTTAACTCTTTATGCCCTTTTACTAGCGTATTTGAAATAATAACAATTTACAAATATTCATTACTTTTGATAAGCAATTATAAATTGCTCTGAATTCTACTTCGAATGTATATATTGTATATAAGTACCATAAAAATGTATAATAAAATATTTACAAAACAAAAAATTTAACAATGAACAATAGTTTTGCACACAAGTATATATATATATATGTACATATCACGTAACCCAATACCATCGAAATAAAAAAAAAATTGTATTTTGAAACCACATTCAAACTATATATTATCTATATAGGTACAATGGATATTGCATTCTTGCAATTTATAATCAAACGGGAGAATCAGTTTTTTTAAATAATAATAACCAATATTTTGTCATGCTGTACAATTTTAATTTATCTGTTTAAAATTTAAAATAATTACGAATTAAAATATTATATTATTACATCTGCAACCTTATTGAAATTGTGTTTTATCTGACAATGAAAAAATCGTGCTATATTCAAGAATTTCAAAAGCCTTCATTGCCAAATAATTTAACAAAATCATCGGACTTTGTTCGAAATATAAAACCTACAACTCGTAATAACTTATAGGTGACATATATTGTAGATAAGAAAAGACAACACGATTTATAATAAATAAAATATAATAAACATTTTGAAAACTTAATACGATTCAGAAATTATTTGAGTTATTATTATTGTTTTTAATAAACAATATAATAATCATTGTTTTATTTCCCACGATACTCATATAAAGACAAGACATACTGTTTAAATAAACATTTAAAGTGCTTATATTGTATATTATAATTTCCTAATCCTTTTAATAGATATCTGCTATTATTAGAAACAAACAGCTTTTCGCTTCTGTAAATAAACCATTCACCCTTTTTTTAAAATATATTATTAATTTCCCTCTTCCTGGAAGTACAAGATCAACATTAGTGTTAATTTCCATTATAACTTAATGTAAAACTATAAAAACTTCCTTAAAATATTTTTAATGGATATATTATTATCATTATAGTACGTTTTAATAATTATCATATTAATTGTTGGGATTACTTATATTTGGAAAAAAAGTAACCACGGATACACAATTCATATTATTTATTATTCCGAAAATATGGTCGGGACCGAAACGTCGCCAGAGACATTCGCCCGTGCACTACACTTCAGTATCATTATTCGGCCGATTATATTGGCGTCGCGTGTTCTAGAATATTCGAGTCCGCGATAGTATCGGAATTCCCACTCGATAAGGGTATTCTCGAATATTCCAGAACATACGACAATGAATTCCAACATAATATAATATTTGAAAGTTTGAAATTTAAATCTAATGGGTAAACAAATGTAGATGATTTATTTGGATAATTATTGGTAAAAACGTAATAAATAATTATATATGTTCGTATTTGTTATATTAAACCGATAATATTCATGTTAAACAATTTTTTCATACCAGTTAACAATATTATACAATACAATATTCACGTTTTATCTATTTTATACTTACAGACATGATTTGTTTTATTGAATACTAATATCCTGAACGTAAAAATCTTACGTATATATTGATTTTTTTAGTTTAGGTGTTGTGTATAAATAACACATAAAACGTAATTAAAACTTTACAACTCATTAACAAATTTCATTTGTTTATAATTACTAGGTAAATATTATACATATTTTTTTTACATTTATATATTTTTTGTAACATTATTATTATTATTATTATTATGCAGGTGATGGAATAGAAAATAAAGGGTTATTTGATGATAATACATATTTGTAAATTTACCCTACTATACACACAAACATTACAAATACAACTAGTATCGATTTTTTCTCTTTTGATACAATATGGATCTACATTTTTCAGTTTAAATAACAAAAATTATGAAGTATTTTTAATATATATTAATCAACTTTTTTATTATTCATGAATATATGTTATTGTATGTTCCTGTCACATTATTAAAATAATAATAAATACCATTTTTTTTTTTTTTTTTTTTTTTTATAGAACAGTATATACAAGTATAGTGGAATAGAATAATTAACAAATGAAAAATAAGATAAACGTATTCTGTGTAATTTAATTACATAATTAATATGACTAATTTTAATAGTTGACTACGAATTTAAATAGAATATATTACTACTTTAAATTATACAACTATACATTATATTCATAAATTAATTAATATCAATTTTCTTTGTTAACAGAACATCATAGTAATATATATATATTTACGTATTTATTAAAATACTAATATATACATTTATTACGAAGATACATATATATATATATATATATATATATATACCTATATAGTGTGTATATTATTTAACACGGGAAGAAATTCTTCATTGCATGCAGACACCCAACTGCAATATTGGTGGCGCCAAGCATGTATATAACATATATACAACGTCGTCTCTGTCGTGATAGGGTCTTTATACATTATACCCTACGTCACGCAAATTTGTTATTTAAGTATACTTTTCACTGTGTTCCGTATGCTGCATTATAGTTCGGATACACGTTGATTTTTTTGAATTTCTTCTTCTTCTTCTTCTTCTAATAACACGGAAAGAATATACCCGAAAAAAAGTTTAATTTGACGTTTTTACATCTACGTAATTTCATACGTATTATATTTATATACGTCGACAAAAATTTTTTCTCGTATTCATATAAATAATAACCTGGAAAACAACTAAGATACGTAACAAAAATGTCGGGAATGGCTTAATGTCTCAAAAAACATCGCTTATACTATGAAGAAAGTTATACTAGAAATAAATTTGGTCAATTGTTATTAATCTAATATATGTATACTAAACACATAGGTATTTATTGTTGTGTTTTTAGATACAGATCTATTATAAATGTAGTTTTCTGATTACCATAAACTGTGTACGGTAACATTGAAAAAATAATCAACAACTTTATTATAAAAGCATCCAACATTTCGGATATAGGTTGAGTACCCGATTGGAAATTTGACGTGCAAATACATATTAGTATTATGCGTATATTATTTTTTAATTTCTCTAGTACGGAACGCCGATTTTCTATATGATTATTATATATTTCCATCAATTTCTATATTTTTAGCATTATTACCTATATTGAGATGATTAGATTTATTAGAGTTTTTTAAATAAAATATACAATTTATCGGAGAAATAATAAAACTTGTACCGAAAATCAAAACGAATAAATACATGTTTTTTTTTTTTGTACAAAATATTAATACTATTAATATTAATATAAGGTCATAATTAATCTTGAATAATTTTTTTTTCTACTTTTACTTAAAATTGAAAAACAATATTTACTAGACTTTATACTCGACATTCTTACGTAACGATTTATTACCGATTTTAAATCGTAAATCAATACAATTCACAATACTAGAGAAACAGAATAAATGTATCATTTATATTTAAATGCTATTTTAATTGTAATACCCATTTTAAATTCGTTTTCTATTTTATCACTTTTACATGATTAATTAATTAATTAAATAGAACAAAACCTGATATTTTTAAGCATGCCGACGCAATTTAACGATTTTGAGATTTGTTAGCCCGCTTGCCGCCCGTGCCAATTCATAGGATAAAATTTTTTTGACCAACAACTTTTGATGATAATCTAAACGTGTCTAAAATACTCGACTTGCACGCGGGAATTCAGTTCTTCCGTCTTAACAGCTTTAGCGTTAAGCACAAAATATTATCATAGTTACATTGCTAATACTAACGTATATATTTATGTACACGTACGTGGTAAAAATTATGCGCGTTGACACGTAATTTCAAAACTAACCATAATACATTTCCAAAAGGTCATCTCATATTTTATTCGGTGTACTCGGCAAAAGTGTATATACGCAGCAGCAAGTGGTCACAGCGTTACGGATCAATAGTATGCGTCAAAGGGTGGTAGAGTCAAAGGGAGGGAACGGCACATTCCGCCCTTTTGTGCGCGAGCTTCTTTCTCGCGTTCGCAGCACACGGGGCAAACAAGCCTTTGGAAATATCGTCCGACCAAATATCACGCAATCAGTATGACCAACATATTTAGCAAAATCGCAAAACACCCGTATAACGTCGTATACGTGTCCAAATGCTGACCGGCGTACAGTCGGCGGGATACCGTAACCGTCTATACTTATCTTAGAGAAGTATTTGACATTTCAAAACAAATGCTACAAATACCTGTACTTATGTATACAGCCATCGGCCCGGGATGACAAAGTGTTGCATGAAAATTACAAATCTATTTACACTGGGCGACGGATCGTGTGAAAAACGGAAACATCTATACAATTGTTAGTACTCGCTCAATTAATCCGCGACAGTACAACGTCGTCGCAACGGTAAAACGTAATTGCGCACGTACAATAATTACCGTACGCGTGCGACACTGTCCGTGTGTAATCGTCGTCGTCGGTTGCGGCGGCGGCGCCAAGCGGACAGGCAAACCGATCCCCGCGGCGGTGGTTGCTCGACAGACACCGGACAGTGCCGTACGTACCGCGTGCCTTGTCGTTCGCGTGTTGTGAGTTGCGCCCGCGCGTCTCATCCCCGGCGACCCGTTAGTAACCGTCCGCACGTATTTCTTCTAACCGCGGAAGATATGCTGGATATGATGAACAAAATGGCCGAACTCAAGTTCGAAGCGCCGCTGGCGCAGTTTGAGGAGTCGGACGAGTGGATGAAAATGATGGACGACGAATCGCCGCTTCAGCCATCAGCCAAACACCACCACAACCATCATCATCACGGCAACGGTCAGCCGCCGGTGTCGGAGCAGCAACTGGACAACGCGTTCAACAGCGTTAGGGTCGCGCAGGAATCGGCCAACAATAAGTCGTCGTCGTCGTGCGCGCAGTGCGGAGCGAACAACAACAACAACAATAACGTCGGCGTGGAAGTGGCGGACGCGGACAATTTCGGCGAGACGTTCAGCGGGTCGCTCGAAGACCTCGTGCACACGTTCGACGACAAGATCACCAGATGTTTTTGCGATTACGAAGAGTCCGTGGAGAAATTAGCGCCGGTCCAGATCAGGACCCAGGAGGAGATAATGAACGAATGCCAGTGAGTACACGATAATTATTATTTGTTATTATTCGCGTATTTTTTTTTTTTTATAGAAATATGCAAATGTTTTTTTACAGGCATAAACCTATAGCCGAGTGTTTAGGTTTCTTCGAAATTACTCATCGTTGTTTATTATACACACGAGTGTTATTTACAAACGCAAGGTGCATGCCGTAAACGCGTTTGATGTTATAAATTATTTGAATACTGCGGTGTACCTAGAATTTTCGTTTTTTTGTACTTCGTACTATCATCCGTGTTTTGTGGATTTTATTTTTAATTACGAAATAGAAAAGGAAATCAGCGAATTCAAATAAAATTAACGTCGAACTTGAGACTTCCTAATGAAATTGTAAACGTTATATGAACAATATCGTATTGCACAGTCGAATTATCACACACATTATAGAATAATTGTCGGTATATTTATAATGTTGAGTGTCATATAGGTCATTGTTATTTGACCGAATGTCTTTTTGGCCTTTTCTTATCGTGGCCGCGATGCGCATATTAAGTGATGCACCACGCACAAAGTTGTTTGTATTTGCAACCCATTTATATATCGCATATATTAAGATATCTAAGTAGACACTACTATAATTTTACGATAGTGATGATTCAAAAAAATTAAAAATATATATATATATATATATATATATATAAATCTATTTCTCGTTGTATTCACTAAAATTTCAATAGCCGTGAGATGTTGATGTCGCCTACTAACCTGACACAATGCATTAGACTAGTATATTATATATATATATATATGTATGACGACGGACAGCTCATTACGACTACAATGAGATCGTTACGCCTCGGCACGCGAATAAGTGTGAATCACCGCCGCGAACCGTGTGTGTTGCGAGCACAAAAATAAATAATAATAATAATGCCGCTATAGTCAGATTACGTTTATTTTCGAAATGAAATGCGGTTTTTTCGTCGAAAGCCTACAAAATAAATCAATACGTTATACATAATACATGTTTAAAAAAAAGTCTATTAAAACGTATTATTATTAATTAGTCGTATATTATCATTTTGTTACTAAATATGTTTATCGTTTACGCCAAAGGAAACGGTACGCAGAGAGACGAATAAAAATATCCATACTAAAATGAATCATTTGGTGCATTTTTTTTCCGAGTCTATCAAAAATGTAATATTTCCGTTGATAACTTGCGACTGCACGTTATTATAATAAACATATTATATACATTTCATATATAAAACAATTTCACGATAACAGAAAACCTTGAAGTTTATTTATTATTAGATAACATTATACATTTATTGAAGTCAACTTTTAATAATCGCCGTGAAAATGACAAAGTTTGAGCTCCAATAATATTTATATTTATTTCATTACCATCTATTCGAATAAAATCAATGTATACGTATTTATTCTTGAGTAATTCCAAATAATAATAATATATTTTACGCTAAAATCTAAAAATAGCTCTAATTTTCAAATTGATAAGCTAATTTTTCTTTTTAACGAAAAATCAAATTAGCCCAGTCAACTACAATGAAATTAATTATTAGTTGAAAAAATATAGTCAAATAATTATAATGTGTTATACAATAGAATATAATCAATTATTATGCATGTATTAATATATATTGACAGTTTAAGATTGTTTGATGTATAAACGTTTAGAAATGACGAAGGAAATGAATCATCTCCGAAGTGCAGTTGTATCAATTTGTATTGCTCCGAACAGAACTGTTATTTAAACGTTTAATAGCCAAATATCTGACATTCTAGTTAACTAAAATTATAAAAGAAATTGTAAAGTGCTATCAGTATTTGGTTTTTAAATAATAACTGATAATACGCGTCTTTCGTGGATTCGCACACGTTGGCTGTCATCCAAAGTTCAAGGTTAGACGCCAAAAATGTAAAAAATTTCGTTTTGAAATATAATACATTAACCGACTGTAATGTATTTTTAACTTAAATATTTTTTTTTCATCAAACCAATCTCTACGTATACTATAAAACGTTGCCAACGACTTTAAAATTGATCATTCATATTATTATATAATATTACAAAGCTATTTCCGTTGTATATTTTTAATGTACTTTACTGTATATTTGAACATTTTTAATAAATAATTAATGCAATTGTATGTCGAACCGCATGTCGGGGAAAAAATAGTGGTATCTAAATATAATACCATATTATAGTTTTAGTTATTTAAATAATATAAAACAGATTAATTGTTATTAAGCGTAAATTAAAGTGTACAAATAATAATAATATGTGTTTATCTACTACTTTATATACATAACATTCTCTGGGTAATGTATAACTTGTATATCGTTTTAAAACGTCTGGTATACCTGTGCACTCGATAGTGGTACGGTGTTACTGTTTTCTAGTGAAAGTTGTTAAACGATACTAGCGCGTATTTTACAATCTGTAACAATCTATAAATTTCAAAAAAAAATTTACTATAAATTACTTTATTAGTTACTTGGTATAAGTGCTTATACCATACGGATTTTATTGCATAGCATATGGGTAACGAGTATATTGATGGTTAGATAGTTGATGATAACTCATATAAATGATAAAATATAGGTGAATGTCTAATAGACGTAATAGTTTTTGTTTTCGTAAGAATTTATCGTTTATACTTTACTGTGATAACATTTAACGATAAGTTAAAAAAGAAAAAATTTAAATTATTCGAGATGATTCATACCGCGCGTAACAATAATATATAATAGGCTATTAATCCGTAAAATCCGTTGTACGGACGTTGGTCTTTTTTTCTACACATGTATGCACACGTGGGATATATCTCGTGTATACCGTACATGTATTTGCTGCGGCTCGTAAAAAAAACCAGTTTTAACATCGCCGCCATAAATACCTGCGAGACTTGACTACGTATATGAAGTCCATTATGGCCAGCCGATGAGATGGCATCGAGATTCTTTGGACTATCTTTTAAAATGCATACACAACGCTCGCTCACGTTCATTCTTCGTTGCAATTATCGTGTATTCGTTTAATTTTTATTTTCGTTAATAAATCACGTATTTTTTTTTTTTTGTTCTCGTCAATTATATTGTTTTAACGTTGTATATATTAATGTTTAAAATAGATATTTTATATTTTTAAAAATTAAGAAAAAAAAACATTTTATGCTTTGGTATTGTTAAAAACATATCGTTTTGAACGTTCTGTACGTCTTAAACGACGAAGCGAATAATCTTAAAATCAAATGCTGAATCGTGATCACGTTTCACGTTTTAATGATGAAGGAGTCCACCGACACTCGTTCTTATAAGAACGCATGACATGACGATTGTGTAAATATTATCCCACGGTTATATACTTTGTGTTGATTTGATAATTTCGTTTATGGTTTTTGTTTTTATTAAACGTAGGTGTGTAGCAAATGATGTAATAACGGAACATTTAGTATTTTTAGTGGATATCAAATTGTCGTACTAGGATAAGTAATATAAAATAAATATGTAATATCGTATTTGTTATAATGCGCGTTATCAAATTGTCTAATTTTTGGTAAAAATAAGTAGATCCTCACTTAATATCTTCTATTTAATTAATGGGCATTTAAACACAATTGTATTGTGTTTAACTTAATTATACCCAAAATTGATAAAATAACTCGTTATTATATTTTAATAAGTACAAGTTTCGTTCTAAGAACTTTTCTCAGCCGAGTATATTTTTCGCGCTCTCCCGCGTCATTTTGATTACATTTTCGAGAAAAAGAAAAACATCACAATAGTCATCATTAATGAAAGAAATACATTTATGTGGTCGTAACTGTGGGTTTACGTATAAGATTTATGTGGTTAGTTATTAAAATTAAATAGATATACACGACAATATACGAGTTCGTTATGTATTTTCTTATTTAAGGCGTTCACTAATAGAGTGGCTGCAGTAGTCCGTCCGACTTAATAACATACACAATTGATATGCGTGTTAGACAGATGTCTCGGAGACTCGGATTAAATATACCATGTTATATACTCACATCTTGATGCTATTAACGTGTTTCTAGTTGCTTAAAAAGTATTTTAAACCCGTTAATCCCAAAGACGTATATAAACCAATAGTTTTGAGATTTTGTTATTATTATTTTGTGTCAAAAACTCCTACAGTGTTGGTATAAGATCGTAGACGTCATTAGGTAATTTGAGACCCTTTAATAATTTGTTTTATAAGTACTCAAAATGTATAGTAAGTCTATTTATAAAAGTAATTATAAATGTATTATTGAAGAGAAATAATGTAAGTTCTGGGATTAAGTTGGAAAAAAGTATTTTCTATTCATAAACAAAAATGTAAATATCTATACCCATTATAGTGGATGATAACCATAGTCGAGTACTCTGCATATATATCTTGTGGTATTTTCGTATCAACACTAAATTACTACCATCGATGGCCCCCCTCGACAAATTATAATTACGCCATTGTATTATAATTTATAATATACTACTCACTATATAGTTTCTGCTGTAAACATTTCATGACTTACGAGAATAGAGCTTTAAATTTCAAAATATTACAAATGTTTTCACGAGAAACGGTCAATTGATCATTCGTTCCTATATAATATACCAACAATAATGACGCTCTTCGGGACTTAGGTAAAATATTTAAATACATAATATTAAATGGTACTGATTTGAAAAAAAACAGAACATAAAAATAGCATTGACATAAAAACGTATAGATTATCCCACTGGCCCGTCGCCCACTCGATTAACCTAATTCACATATAAAGTGTGTTAAAATTCAATAGATACCGCCTGTAAACTCATCAATATAGTTAACCTTAAGTTATTGCATTTATGTTTAACAATTAATACCTAATTGATAATAATGTCGGAATAGTTTTTTACATTTTTACGATAAAATATATCACTCTGAATTTGTAAATCGGAAATGTATAACATTAACTAAACAATATAATTTTTCCGAAATTCAAACTATGTAAGCAATTTGAATTCCATTGAAACTGTTTGATACATTTCACAAAATATAATTGAAAGATGACAAATCAATTAAAAATTTAAAATAAACCTATAAAAACAGAATTACTTAAGTATTTATTTATAACACGTCAAATATGTATTGAAAAGAAGTGTCTTAGAAGGATTAGAATTTTGCGTGTAACACATTTCTCACTGTCCTGCTTAGAGTCTGGAGACTACTTATAGCAATTGTATGCATATATCGAGTATATACTTAATAAGTAATGGCTCATATTTTACATAATATAAGTCAATTGTTTGAGTTGACCTCTAAAATATCAACATATGGTTTGTTGAGTAATGGTCGTCCCTTTTAAATTAGTCGCAATTTATATTCATTCTAGTTAATGGGCTAAGGCCAAATTATTTATCTACACATTATTATTCATTATATATTATACAATACCTCCGTAGTATACAAACACACACACACACACACACACATTATATAATTAAACTTAGTTATAGAAAAAACGGTTATCTTTCATCATTTAGATTTTGACTAAATCTAATTAAAATAACGTTCAACCATAATTGTTTACACTCTCTTTGTTTCGTGTGTCAATGTATAGTATGTAGTATATATTTATTAGTGTTTAAAAATTGTTTATTATAGTTATTAACACATTATTATTTTATTTCAGAATGTGGTGGACAATTACTGGAAATTTTGGCAATATTCTCCCGATCGATTGGTCAAAGTCATATGCACGCAAAGTTCAACTACCAGCACTCAATTTAAATAACAATCTACAGGTAACGAAAACATGATTTTCCTGATTTTTACTCCTCACAAAACAAAAATGTATATATTAATTATCCCCTCATTATGTAATTTGTCTTATTATAACTTACAAGTTAAAATGAATTAAGACACCAAATAATTATTATATTGATAAAATTTGTTGCTGCACGTGATTAGGGTATAGTAAAATGTAAAAAATAAATAAAACATAATTTTTTCTTACACGGATTTTGCGAAGTGTTATTGTATCTATCAGCCGCAATATGTATGTAAGTTTAGTAGTTATTAAAACACTTAATGACAATAAATAGGAACACCGAACATGAAATTGGAAAAAATATTACCCAAAATACCACGCGGGAGTGATAATTCTTGGTAGCCAAATATATACATAATTTTTAACGATTTTTATTTAAATGAAAATGACAATTTTCTGAATAGGACGAATCATCGGATGACCTCAGTAGTGAAGATGAAGCAGTCGCGAACGACTTAGATTTGTATACTTTGATATTGTCTGGTCCTAGTAGCGACATCGAACCTCCTACTGCTGATGAAGTGATCAGAGAAATTGATGATATTATGGAGGTATGTAGAAAATGTTATAACTCAGATACTTATATGATAATATACTTATAACTTATAAGATACTATAAAATATGCTTGTTTTATTTTCTAGGAGGGTACTTTAAATGAGTGTACTCCAGACTCTGAACATCATAACGAAGTGCATTCACCGTTGCTTGAAGAAAGTAAGATTATCCTTCTGTTTAGTGTAATATATATATATATATACATTTATAATTTTTTTTTCTATATAGAGTTAAAAACTTTAAATGTGAATCAACTCAATGAAGTTTACATGGAGTTAGAGATGCTGATTAGAGATTATTCTGAGACATTAATTACAGAACTGGCCTTAAGGGATGAGTTGGAATTTGAAAAGGAATTGAAGAATTCATTTATATCACTGTTATTGGCTGTACAAAATCGAAGAAGACAATATCACGTAGAAAAGAAACGGAATTCGAGATCAGGAAATGCAAATAAAAATGTAACAAATGAACCTAAAGTATGTTTTAGATTGTGCAATTATACTATATATATTATATAATATATATATATATATATATATATATAATATATTTATAGTATCTAACCACAGTCATACCATACCATTTGGACAATGGACCTTTGAGCAATCAAGCACTTCAAGTTCTCATAAAAAGTATGTAAAAAATAAAATGCATATATTATACATATACATATATGTAATTAATGAAAATTGGAATTAATACTTTTAGTTCTTCTTCTTAATGTGCCGATCCGTTTCGGATGTTGGCGATCATCATTGATATACAATTTTTATTAGTTGCACTCCGGAATAGTTCTACTGAATTTTTGTCGAACCATGTTCTCAGGTTGGCGAGCCACGATGTTCTTCTTCTTCCAGGCGATCTTTTGCTATCTATTTTCCCTTGTAGGATACACTGGAGAAGATCATATCTACGCTTGTTCCGCATAATATGTCCTAAGTACTGGAGTTTTCTGCATTTAACTGTTATCATTAATTCCTTTTCTTTTCCCATTCTACGTAATACTTCAGTATTGGTAATTTTCTCAGTCCATGATATTCTCAAAATTCTTCTGTATAACCATAGTTCAAATGCATCTAACTTATTTGAAGTGGCTTTGGTTAGGGCCCAAGTTTCTGCACCATACAAAAGAGTTGAGAACACGTAGCATCTCAGTAGTCGTATTTTTAAATGTAGAGATAGGTTGTGGCTCTTGAATGACGCACTCATTGAATTAAATACATTTCTAGCTTTTCCAATACGACACTTGATTTCTTCTGTGTTGTCCCATTGTTCATTAATGACGGTGCCAAGATATTGGTATTTATTTACTCTTTCTATTCTGGTTTGATTTATGCTTAAGTGAATTCCAGTGATGTCTTCTTTACTTATAATCATAAATTTTGTTTTGTTTGTATTTATATCCAGTCCGAATCTCATGCTAGATTCTGTTATTTTATCCATAAGTATTTGAAGGCCCTCAATAGTGTCCGCAAAAACTATGGTATCATCGGCATAACGTAAGTTATTTAATCTTGTGCCGTTTATTGATATTCCTTCTTCTACCTCATTTAGAGCTTCTTTAAAGATATATTCAGAGTAAAGATTAAACAAGATGGGTGACAGAATACAACCCTGTCTCACTCCACGTCGAATTTCAATCGGATCTGTTGTTTCACCTTCCATTTTGAGAACTGCTGTTTGTCTCCAATATAAGTTGGCAATTATTTTAAGGTCTTTTTCATCTATTCCTATTTCTTCTAAAATTCTAATTATTATATCATGTCTAACATGATCGAAAGCCTTCTGGTAATCAACTAGACAGACAAATATATTGCAATTTACATCTCTGCATCTTTGGAAGAGGACCTGTACACTAAACAGTGCTTCTCTTGTGCCAACCGCATTCAAAAACCCAAACTGATTAGTTGCTATTTGTTCTTCACATAGCCTATATATTCTCTTATGAATAATCTTTAAAAACAATTTCTTTTTTTAAAAATACTTTTAGTACTTAAAGCAATTAATGAAGACAGTCCAACAGTACCAACACTATTAACCGATTACATCCTTAAAGGTAAATATTGTTTTTAAGATTATTTCTGTTGAAAAAATGTTCACCATTATTATTTTTATACATCATAAAAAAATTTATTTTCAAGTATTTCATGAGTATTTTCAAAAAATTATCTTCTTATTCAAGTTAGACAAGACATATTAACTATAGAACTAATACAAGACAATATTTTACATTATGTAAGACATTACTTTGATTAAATTATTATCAATTTTTATACCAAATGTATTAAAGAATCTGCAAAACTTAAAAAATGTTTTATTATAATATTACATTATAAAAATAAATTCTCTGAAATTATTTAATGAGTTATTATTACTAAAATCTTAATGGTCAATATTATAATAAAGGACTAATAGATTTTAGTATTTTAAAATGAATACAAATGTAACTGATGCATCTATTGATATGTGTTTGTATATTTCAGTATTTTGTCCTACATAATTCAAAATGGATCAATAAAATAAAAATGATCAACTGCACTTTGAACTCTACGTGATATAATTTATTTAATATTAAATTATTATGGCATAATTTGTAGATTTTTAGTGTTGAATACTTTATTATAAGTTCTTCTAATTGAGGTATATTATATATAGACATAAGTAGTAATATTTTATAAACCTTATTCAATAATTTGCCATAATAATTCTGTAAAACTATTTTTAGAGAATATTTCTACAAAAAACTATTATATAATATAATGTACATTGTAAACGATTTTGTTTATACCTTGTGCCATTTAGCGATTAAAAAAAACTAATAAATAACATAAAATTAATAAACATTCAAAATGTAATTAAATTTATGTCAAATTTTATTAAAAACCTTAAATACGCAATTGGTGCTTGAGAATAATGATTTATTTAACTTTACTTATTGAAAAAAAACTATAGCATGAACCAATAATAATTAATAATTGATATAATTTTTAAAATCTACAAACTATGAAGTCTATCCAAATATTCTAAGAATAGATAAAAATTTAGATTTTCGTTTAAAGAAACTTAACAAATTAAGAACATATATATTAATATGAAAATAGGATTAAGTCCTATATAATTTTATGAATCATGGGAAATGTTTATTATGTTGCGCCGGGACCAAAACGAGTGCAAATCATGACGGGAAGAGTTTTATTATATTTTCTTTTCGTATTTTTTCTTTTTCCTGTAAATTATAATATCTCATTTTGTAATTACTTGTATTATTTTTATGATAAGATAAAGTATACTTTAGCTTTATTCAAGAATATGTTTTATTGTTTTTGTGATATATTTTTTAAAATGTATGCATATATAGTTTAAAATATGTTCTAGTTCTTAAGCTATTATTGTTTAAATTATATTTTCATTAAATAATTTTATCAGACGCGAAATGTTGTTTGTCAACATATAATCTAATATATAACACACACTCTAGTCATAATGTTAAATTATTTTAATGTAAAATAATATTAATAAATGCTAAATAAATAATTGACATTTTTTATCATTATTTACTTGGCTACTACTACTATTAATATATTATTTACTAACAAAAATTAGAATATAATTTGTATTGTATGTGGTCGACTTACATATAAAATATCTGTTCTAAACTTATATTAATGAACAAGAAGTTTTGAAAATTGATTCATTTATCATGCGAAAGAACTGAGGTAAATTGTTTGATCAAATTACAAATGAAGTGGTAATAAATAACATAATCATCTTAACATTCAACCCAATCAAATTAAACACGTACATGTGAAAAGAATTATTTTTACAAAGATGGAATATGTAGAAATAATACACAACACAATAACATCTTTTGCCATTTGATTTAGATCGATTAATAAGAATTACAAATGTATAACCAGTAATTATTATAACTAAGAACGGATTTAAAACTTCTTTTTTTCTTATAATTGTGGTGGTGTACATTATAGAAAAAATAATAACTTAATCTTGTTGTTATTAACACTTAACTACTGACGTGCGGTCTGTCAGACCGCTTCAAATATATGTTGTCA
This sequence comes from Schlechtendalia chinensis, assembly GCA_019022885.1. NCBI lineage: Eukaryota > Metazoa > Arthropoda > Insecta > Hemiptera > Aphididae > Schlechtendalia > Schlechtendalia chinensis. Next base: position 39,507 of record JAFHKX010000020.1, read on the forward strand.
ATTTACTTTTAATAGAGTGTCTTATACTGTATTTCTCTTTACAGGATCTTTAAATAATCAAATTCTGATTCAATTGGTAGTATTCAATAGTTTATATATATCTTTTTATCACTGATAATCCAATGTTTATTATGAAAGTGGTCTGACAGACCACACGTCAGTATTAGCTTTGCATGGTTGGTGGGTTGTCCCATATTCCCGTTGATCTTTATGCTTATTTTTATATTATTATTGTACCAAAACGGGGTTTTCATTACTCAGATGTTTATGGAATTTCCACTTATTCGTCACGAGATTATTTACTAATAAACTATAAATGTTTTATTTTTATTAACAAAATTTCATCTACATTGATAGTGGTTCAATCATTCGAAGTCGTGAATCGTCAATAAAAGTTGGATTAAAAGTATCTAACATTTATTTCGTCTTAATTTGTATATTCTTTATATTTAATTTATACCATGTGAAAACATGCGAGGTCTGGTAGACCGCACGTCGGTAACTATGTTATAAATTTGGCCGTCATCGTTTTCATCCATATATTTGAAAAGTACGGTATATATTATATGAAGTCAATAACTATAACATAACATGGAATGAAAACAAATTATTTTTCCATGACTTCTAATCTAACGTATTTTATCGGGTTTATAGGCTACATCGACCACGGTCACTTACTAGTGTAACCGTAACCGCTGTAAACCCAATGAACTAACGATATCAAGATGTTCGCATTATTTTGATAAAAAAACTTCACTGTAAACAAAAAAATATAAGTCATGAATGTTTTATATCGCGTAAGTCGCGATTTTCAATGTTTTTTGTACGCACGTCGTTGTAAAAGTGCGGTCAAATCAGTAAGTTTAGATTTTGTACGATTTTTTTTAAGCGATCCAACCTCACTGGTAACACCAATTTGAGTGTGTCCTAATGACGCGTTTCGCCATTAATTTTTCGTGATTACTGATAACGGAGTACGCCAATACGAGTAAGCAAACAAACAAACAAACAAGATATTTATTATACGATGTCAATGGAGAATTGATACGTTTTAAATTTCAGTTTGACTACTTTCCACCGAAATTGCTGGAGAGTAAAATTAGATCTCAACGAGAACTATTTCTAAATTATCACGATTTTTTTTAACTAGTAAGTACCCAATTTTTATAGCCAGTGTACAACTCGTACAGTATATTTTATTTATTAAGTATACAATATGTTGTATAAATGTAGTTGATTTACATCCAATTATTTCAATAAAATAATATTTGTTATATTACTTATTTCAGTAATTCAGTAAATTAAACACTCAAGTAATTAAGTTCATTTTTAATTCGAACTTTTCTTAATCATTATTCAAATTCAATATATATCATCAATTTTGTTGATATGTAGTTGGATAATACAAAAATATGATACTTATCTTTATTTTATAGTATTATTATCAAGATTGTAAAATAAAATAAAAGTGACAAAAAAATGTAGAGGTCTTTTTCCCCTTCTTAGAAATAGCATAAAACCTGTTCGGTCAATTGGTCATTTCAGCAACTTGAAAACCAAATAAACTAAAAAAATTTGTTGATTTTAAAACTTTTACTTACATAAACCGTACATTCATCATTAAATATACAAAAATATTGATATTTTTAAATGTAATTTAACAAAATATATATTAATTTTACTGTTAGTAATTACTTGTATTTCTAGCTAAAATGTATATAAAATATTTTCTAATAATTAGTTAATTCAATGTAAATTATAATTTTAAATGTTTTTATATTTTTTCAGATAATTTACTCAAGTTGAATTGGTGAACTGTAATTATTCTCGTATTAATTAATTATTCTCGTACATTAATCATAACAAAACTTTCATCATTGTCATCCAATTGTATCAATCATTTGTTTTTATTGATCAATAATAATATGTTGATAATGTGCACTTAAACAAAACATTCTCATTAAATTTAAATGTAAAATATGTCTATATTATGATTTAAACAACCACAACCACAATGAATAGTTCGGGTCAAAGTAACGAGTCTGTAAGTAAAGTGTGTGGCGATCTTCTAAGCAGTTCTGCATGGAGTGCCGTTATTCATCAACCAGTCCATGACTCAGATTTAGAAGATTTGCCTTCAACAGTCGACATGGATGCTATTAAAGATCCTATTGCAACACCTCATAATACAATAACCAACCAAGTAGTTGATTTTTCTGAATCTGAATCGGAAAAAGAAAAAGAAAAATATTGTACAAAAAAATTTGGTTACTCTTCTGTTGACGATGATAACATTGATGATTCATCAGATACTTCATTATCATCATATCTACCTTGGTCAAAGCGAAAAGGTTTGGACAAGCAAAAAAGAAGTAAAGATTCGATAGAATCACATGATTCAAGTTCTAGTGATGAATCCAGTTCTTCTTCAAAATCAACTCAGTTTGTGAAACAGCCAATTTATGATGGTACTTCTAGTGATGGTTCTAAAAAAAAAGAATTCTGGCAAAACGAACCGAAAAAAACATTTTCTTCGAGTTCAGAACTTGACAAACTTGAAAACTTGGAACCAGAACATTTACAAGTTATTAACCAAGAAGACTTAGCTGAAATTTTATCTGATGTTCAAAATCAAAGTTTTCCGACTGGATTTGATGATGTTCAGTCAAAAAATTTAATTGATAGTAGTGACTCAAGTGACATTGAAATCAAAGATAGTGTTGTAAATGATGCAATTATACGTTTAAATAATTCTTCAGAAGACGAAAATAAAAAACCCGCTTATTCTTCTAAACTATTAAAAGGCATTGTAGAGAAAACTGAAGGTGTGGTACAGAAACCAAACTGTAAAACCAATTCTCATTCATCAGAAAATAGAGCAATTGTTGATAAACAGAAAGAAAATTTAATAAAACAAGGTAGAGGAAGACCCAAAGGTACATGTAAAGGAAGTAAAAATCAACAAAACCTTTTGCCAAAATTGTCTGCTAACTTTAAACGTGGACCTGGTCGGCCGAAAAAAATGCCTCCACTTTTAGAACCAAACAGTCCAACAACAAAAACTTTAGACTGTGATTCTCCAAAAGAAGTTAAAGTTCATAAAAAGAAAAAGAAACGTAAGAAAAAAAAGAAAAAGCGTAAGAAGACATTAAATCCTAAATTTATTGTTGAAATGGATAATCTTGTTACTTTGTTTGTTCAATGTTTGAATATATCTAAAGTTTCAGATAGTATTAGAGGCAAATCAAGCTCCTTAAAGTCAAAACAAAGAGATAGATCTGGTAAAAAAAGAAAGATGGATAAAACAAGCTATAGCGACAACGATATTGATAAAAAACGAAAAAAAGGATCACCAGATATATCAAGAGATTCTGAAACAACTAATGACCAACGATTGCCTTTGAAAAAACGACATTATCATATAACATCATCTACAGGTGCTGGTGTCATTTATGTAGAAGATGTATCAAGAGATGAAAATTCTGGTAGTGAATCTGACAAACATGTTAAAACCATAAAAGTAAAATCTGAAGTAAAGAAAAAGTCAGGGTTAAGAAGTAATTCTGCAATACCAGAAGTTAAAACGAAAGACAATGAAAAAAAGGAAGAACCAAAACCTAGGAAGCCTCCCGCAGGAGTATTTGTACCAACCGTTGAAATGCCAAGTTTACAACTAAAAAAAAAAGTAGATGAAAATTTTGTTAAAAAAGTGAAATCACTTAAGCCCGAAAAAGAAAGTCCTGTAGGAAAATTAAAAAAAAGAAAAAAATGTATAAACCGTACTGGATTTCCTATTAAGAAAAAAAAAAAAAAAAAGTCCAGAACTTCCATCATCCGTTTATTCATACATCAAAGAAAATAAATGTATTGTTGCCCCATCACCGAAAAGTGAACAAATTGAAATTGCACCAGAAAGAAGAAGTTGCCGGGCTTTAGTTCTTAATAAGTTAAAAGATAAAAAAAAAGATGAAAAAGAAGATAGTGATACGTCTAGTGTGAGTGTACCAAAGAAAACCAAAATTGACCATATAGAAGTAAAATGTCAGAAGAGAAAACCTGATAAAAAGCACTCTATACAGTCTTGGAACTATAGGAAGCTAAAGACAAATGTTTATTATGATTTCAAACCTATTTGTACTTATGAAGCACAAGCTTGAAATTGCAAAGTACCAACTGAAAGTAAAGGTTGTACAGACGATTGTATAAATAGAATGATATTTGCCGAATGTTCGCCAGAACTCTGTCCTTGTAAAGAAAAATGTTCTAATCAACGCCTTCAAAAACATGAATGGGCGCCTGGTTTAGTCAAATTCATGACAGAAGAAAAAGGTTGGGGTGTTAAAACTACAGATGAAGTGAAAAGTGGAGAGTTATTATTAGAATATGTTGGTGAAGTAGTAAGTGAACAAACATTTAAAGATCGAATGACTTCTATTTATAAAAATGATGTACATCATTACTGTTTAAAACTAGACGGAGGGTCTGTTATTGATGGCCATAGAATGGGAGGCGAAGCAAGGTTTGTAAATCATTCTTGTGAGCCTAACTGCGAGATGCAAAAATGGAGTGTGAATGGATTATTTCGAATGGCATTATTTGCACTTCGTGACATACACCCGGATGAAGAATTATGCTATGATTATCATTTTTCTTTATTTAATCCAGATGAAGGTCAATTATGCAAATGTAAATCACCAAAGTGTAGAGGTGTTATCGGAGAAAAAACTCAAAGAATCACTATACGATCACCCAGTGTTGCAAAACTACCAACAAATCGAAATCGTTCAAGAAAAGCTGCTCCCAATACTAATACTTCACCAAAAAAGCCTACTTCCATTGTCAGTATACAACAAAAACTTATATCAAATGCACCGATTGTAATTAGCCAAGAAGATAGAGATTTAATTTTTATTTATAAAATATGTTTATACAGAAATATTATGAAAATAGAAAAAATAAGAAAAAAACGAAGGGGTAAAGATAATAAACCAAAACAACCTGAAGTATTTAGAGCTCAAATGAACGCTCTAACTTATAGTTGTTCAGTACGTACCAGAAGACTAGCAACTGCTCAAAATGATCCTCAAATGGAGAAAAAGGCCAAATTAGCTACTATATTTAAGGAACTTTTTGATATAATATGTAATGCTAAAGAAGAATCTGGTGAATTACTTGCCACTCCATTTATAACTTTACCATCCAAACGTAAAGTACCAAATTATTATCAAAAAATATCTGATCCAATTGATTTAACAACTATTGCTAACAACATTGAAATAGGTGTTTATGATACTGTAATAGGATTTGATTCAGATATTTTGAAATTACTTACAAATAATATGAAGTATTACGGGCGAACTTCAGATTTGGGTATAATATCAACTCGTTTACGTAAGATTTACAATTTGGCTAAACTCGAATTTGTACCGAAAATTGAAGACATTTTAGAAAAATCTATTCCAGAAGCTTTCATAGCAGAAAAAAATAATCCAGGTGGTGATCAAGATGACGTGGTGCGATGTATCTGTGGATCTGAAACACGGATGTTTGCTAAAATGAATAAGTCAAAGAACTCTCCGATTTGTACCAAAAGTTATGCATTTGAAAAATATGATAAAAAACTAAAATTAGCAAGGACGTTTGCACCCCATGGACTCATGGTAAAAGTGACCAATAGTGTTACAACTCCTCGGCCGCGGCATACAGAAACTATTCAAACATCAAAGAAATTATCAAAAGCTCAATTTTCTATGAAAAAACAAAGATTGGATACAATTTTAACAAAACTACTAACTAATTTATCAGAAGAAGATAAAGTTGATATCACATATTTACTTGAGCCTGGCAGACGGCATAGAAAGAAACCTTCATTTTTAGAACTGTAGTAATTAAGATGAAGTTACTATTGTGATGTATTATTTAATATCTTAACAAATATATGTCATTATAATTGTATATTATAAGTTACAATTTTTTTAAAAGTTAATTTATAATTGTACTGTGTAAATAATTAGACGAAAATTTATCTTGAGCACTCTTTACATCTTTATAGATTAATATTGTTTATTACTTAATTTACCATATACCTATATTTTTTTATATTTCAAATTAGTATTCTATGAAAACAATTTGAATGAACTGTGATTTTGTTAAATTGCAAAATATGGCATATTGTTTCATATAAATTTGTTATATTCTTATTTGACATAAAAACCACTTTTAGTTATAAACCAAGTGCATACCATTTGTAACACAATGTTTTAAATTATTTAAAATTAACATTATTTAATATGTTCTTTAATAATTGTTATTGATATTTTTTTTTTTTTAATGTTCAGTATTACTATTAAGAAGTATCGTTTAAAAAAAATATTTTCGTATATAAAAATAATTTTATATTAAGTTTAAAACTATATAAGAGATTAATTAAGAAATTGTAATTAATTTTTACTTGTAAAACTGTATGTTAAAATATAATATTGTTAATACACACACTTATGCTTATGTATTGAAATGTATTTATGAATTTTGTTAATTTAACAATACATTTTAAATAACTACAATAGGTACATGCTGTATTGTTGTTCAATTCAATTAGGTGTACATTTCACTTCAGTCCCTCACATAAAGTACTCAATATTAAATAAAATATGAGTCGATATGAAATTTTGCTGGTTTTTATAGGTGCAGATATTTGTTGATTTGATAGTTTAATAAATATTAATATAAAAACCATGAACCAATATATATATATATATATATATATATCGGGAAGAAAATAACCCAACTGTGTAAACAACACAAACATTAAATTCTATTACATATTAAACAAATTGTATTTTTACTGTTAGTTCAAAGATTAATTTTGAGTAGAAATATTTATAACTGCTGTTAAACAAACATTTATTTGATTAAATTTAATTCTTATTTTACTTTTAATTCTCTATAGAACACTATTTGAAATGAGTAAACCAATAATGCAAATATTTCATATCGTCTCATACGATTTAGAAATTCAATTATTAATAAAAATCGTACCACCTGTTTAATTATAAAAACAAAATATGAGAGATCATGTGAGATATCATTACTAACAAAGAAATAATTGTACTTTACCGATAGGGGTTTCTAGTGTTATGTGTGTTTTGTACAGGCTTAAAATTAAATGGAGCTGCGTCATCGAGGTAATAGGTCCGACAACAGCCAACAAATGGAATCGTTTCAAGTTCTTGAAAGTCCCAGCAGCAGTAAAGATGAAGAAGTGCTCAGAAATGAAAAATGTCTGTCGGCCATACCGACTTTGTTAGTCACGCTAACTGTATTTATAATTTTGAATGCGTTTGTGTACTACATGGATAACAGATTACCGGGCACCTTCGAAACAAATTCAACTAATGGCGATTTCGATGCAAAACGCGCCATGCTCACATTAGTTAAACTGACGGATTTAGGCCCAAGACCGGTCGGTAGTTACGAGAACGAAGTATTAGCTTTTAATCTTTTGAAAAGTGAAATTACGGACATTATAAGTGAAGTAGGAAACGTGAACAATATTGAAATGGACAATCAGAAGGTTAGTGGTTCATTTCTTTTGAACATGAGAAATTGGAATCTTAAGTTGAGTTATGAGAATTTGCAAAACGTCGTTGTCAAAATAGATCCCGGAAAAGGTGTAAGTGACGCAATATTGTTAAACTGTCATTTTGATACGGTGCCGGCAGGACCCGGTGCAAGTGATAATGGCGTGAATTGTGCCGTGATGGTTGAGCTCATGCGGATTCTGGCGAAGAGCCCGAATTTGAAAAGACCGATAATTTTTCTGTTCAACGGAGGTGAAGAAATAATGCTTCAGGCTGCCCACGGTTTCATAACTCAACATCGTTGGTCTCGGAACGCGAAATACATAATAAACCTGGACAGCTGCGGAGCGGGCGGCAGAGAAATAATGTTTCAGACGACACAGTCGGATTCGTATCTGGTTGACTTGTACGCTCGCACGGTTCCGCATCCATACGGGCAAGTGATAGGCGAAAAATTATTTCAGTCGGGCGTCATACCGTCCGACACGGATTTCAGAATATTCCGAGACTTCGGGAACATGTCTGGCCTGGATCTGGCACATTACAAAACCGGGTACGTGTATCACACGAAATACGACAATATGAACCGAATCGTACCGTCGGTGCTGCAGAACACTGGCGACAACTTGTTGCAGCTGACCAAAGCAATGTCGGTGCATAACGCGACGAAACATCACAACAAGTCCAAGTACGTGTTCTTCGACGTCTTGGGCGTGTATATGTTCTCTTATACGGAACTTTCGGGAACGGTCGGCAACTTCGTGATCGTCATGATGTTTTTTTCGTTTTTCTTGTCGCACAGATTCACGACGGCCGGGATGAACCGCAGGGAATACACCGTACAACTGTTAACGTCCGTCATGTGTCCCGGGTGTACGATTTTATTTACCATCTTGTCGTGCGCGTTGGTGGCGTTCATTTTGGATTCGTCGGGACGTTCGATGAGTTGGTACAACAATAAGATAAATCTGACAGTTTACTGCGCGACCGCGTCGTCGGCATTACTGTCCGTAATTATTTTCTACCCGAAAAATAAATCGAGAACGGACGCGGAATGGACCATATCCATGTTGAACGGCGTTCAATTTTTCTGGACAATCCTGTTGTTCCTGACCACCACGTTGGGACTGCGGTCCAGTTATCTGTTCGCGGTCATGGTGCTGTTTCCGTCGATTGTCAATTGCACCTTGGGCATACTCAACGTCCACCGTTGGCCCAAATTGTGGATAGCGATTTACGCGACGTTTGCGCTGGTGCCCATCACTTTCGTGTTCTATTTAACTCAAATGTTCGTCTCGCTCTTCGTCCCGATCACCGGACGCTACGGTCCGAACGTCAATCCCAATTACGCGGTCGGCGTGCTGATGGCCATGTCCGCGTACGCCACCGTTGGCTATCTGTCGCCGGTCGTCACGCTGGTGAAGAGGCCGCGGGTGATACTGGCCAGCTTGGGCGGTGTGGTTTTGGTGTCCGCGGCGGTCATCGCGTTCACCCCGTTGGGGTTCCCGTACTCCGCGGACGACGGCGACGCGGCACTGTGCCCAAAAAACGAACGGTTCGATTTGATACACACGCGCCGTACGTTCTACGACTTCGGCAAAAACGTACGACGCGAAGACGCCGGGTGCGTGGTAGTAAACTGGGACAGGCGCAGCCCGCGGACCGTCGCCGAACGTGTGCCGAAAATGAAAGAAGCCGTCGCGGTCGACGACGACTGTACCGGGGAACTGCTGTGCGGCGCGCCGTTTCCGGGAAAACTGGCGTTACACTCGAGCTGGATTCCGTTGGCGCGACCGCCGCTGACCGTATCGCCACGGCCTACCGCCGATGTTACGTTGGACGCCGTTAGCCAGCGCCGACGCCGGATGGTGTTCAACGTGACCGGACCGGAAAGGATACACGTGTACGCTAGTCCGTATGCCGGCACCAGCATCGTATCGTGGAGTTTCTCGGACAGACCGGAACCGACCATCAAGTGGCAAGGAAACGACGTTTACGTGATTAAACATTCTCGGGGAAGCGGAGGGACCGTGTGGAGTTTTTGGTTGGAACAGGACAGCGCGTACGGATTCGACGAGAGAACGATCAACGTTACCGTGGCTTTCAATTGGGTGGTACACAGAAATACGGCGTTGGAACACGAATTCGAAACGTTCGCGAACTCGTTCCCGCCGTGGACTCATGTGAATTACGCCGTCGCCAGTGTCGATGCATATGTTTATTAGTTGTTGTACGTGCGTTGTTCTTAATTCTTTCGTTTTCCTAATATTATTGCTCAAACAATCGTATTGTTATTCAGTTTGTATAATAAAAAATTATAGGAAAATTATTAATTATAATAAGCCTTAAGATTTTACGTTAGCGGCGATAAAAAACGTCAAATAAAGGTAACAGGTATGGGTTCACAAAGGTGGTAGCAACCGACATTCCATTTAACACTTATAACCAGTGACGTGCCCTGGAACCCCGAGGATATATATATATATATATATATATATATATATATATGTATGTATATATATGTTTTAAAAATGACATGCCCCACACAATGAGTTGGCTTATGATGCTATTATATTGTTTATTCTATAATGGCATTTTAGTTGTGTTAGATAAAATGAGTGAATAGGAAAATATAGATGCATATTCGAAAGCAAAGCGACTTATGATTATTACGCAACAACCAGAATTCATTAGAACATGTGTAGGTAAAATGTTCTCAATAAGTACACAGTGATATAATTTATTATAATTATACCTCCCCCTCGCCTACTGGGAATTCTTAGGCACGCCATCGCCTATAAAATATATGGAACACCATATACAATACTTATATTTATTAATGTGTTAATTAAATGTTTTAAATGATTAAAATATAATTTAATATACTATAGTATTAAATATAAATGTATAATAC
>JAFHKX010000021.1:0-5000 GCA_019022885.1 Schlechtendalia chinensis
CTAAATTTTTTTTTTCCTTTTTTATCTTTTTTTTTTTTTCTTTTAATTTTTTTTTTCTTTTCCTTTTTTCCCCCTTTTTTTTTTTTTTTTTTCTTTTTTTTTTTTACCTATTTTTTTTTTTCTTTTTTTTTTTTTTGATTTTTTTTATCCTTTTTTTTTTTTTTTTTTTTTTTTTTTTTTCCCCCCTTTTTCGTTTTTTTTTTTTTTTTTTTTTTCTTTTTCCCCCCCCTTTTTTTTTTTTTTTTTCCCTTTTTTTTTTTTTCCTTTTTTTTTTTTTTTTTTTCCCTTTTTTTTTTTATTTTCCTTTTTTTTTTTTTTTTTCTTAATTCCCTATTTTTTTTTTTTTTTTCCCTTTTTTTTTTTTTTTTTCTTTTTCTTTTTTCTTTTCTTTCTTTTTTTTCTTTTTTTTTTTTTTCCCCTTTTTTTTTTCTTTTTTTCTCCTGTCCCTTTGGCTTTTCTTTGTTCCTTGATGTTCCTTTGCCACTTTTTTTTTTTTTTTTATTTTTTTTTTTCCTGATTCCTCTTATGTTTTGGCTAAAATTATCCCCCAGTGTCTTTTGCACTTTTTTTTTTTTTTTTTTTCTTTTTCCATTTTACCTTTTTTTTTCCTGTTCCTTTTTCGCTATTTCCTTCTAGTTTTGTTTTTTTTATTTTTTTGTTTTAGTTTTTTTTTTTTTATTTTTTTAGTATTTTTTTTTAAGCCCTTTTTTTTTCGTTCTTTTTTTTTTTTTTTTTTTTTTTCTTTTTTTTTTCTTTTTTTTTCCTTTTTTTTCTTTTCCCCCCCCCCCCTTTTTTGTTTTTTCTTTTATTTTTTTTTTTACCTTTTGTTTTTTTTTTTTCCCCTTTTTTTTTCCTGTTCCTTTTTCTCCTTTCGCATTATTAGTTGTTCTTTTAGTAAGATTTATTTTAGCACTTTTTTTTTTCCCCTTTTTTCCTTTTTTTCTTTTTTTTTTTCCTGATCCTTTGGCTTAGTCTAAGTGATTCCCATAAAAGCACTTTTTCCGGATCCTTTGGGCTTTTCTTGATGGCTTCCTTTGGCACTTTTTTTTTTTTTTTTTTATTTTCCTGTCCTTTTGGCTTATATTCCTAGGTTAATCTTTAGCACTTTTTCCTGATTCCATTAGCTTTTTCCTTGATGTTCTTTTGGCACTTTTTTTTTTTTTTTGCTCATTAGTTTTTTTTTTCCCTTTTTTTTTTTTCTTTTTTTTTTTTTTATTCCCTATTTTTTTTTTTTCCTTTCTTTTTTTTTTTTTTTTTTTTTTTTTCCTTTTTTTTTTTTTTATTTTTTTTTTCTTTTTTTCCTGATCCTTTTTTTTTTTTTTTTTTTTCGTTTCGCTTATCCTTGATAAAATTTTTTGGTTTTTGTTTGCACTTTTTCCTTTTTTTTTTTTTTTTTTTTTCTTTTTTGTTTTTTTTTTTTTTTTTTTTTTTTTTTTTTTTTTCTTTTCTTTTTTTTCTTTTATTCTTTTTTTTCTTTTTTTTCTCTTTTTTTTTTTTTCTTTCCCTTGATATAAAGTTTTTGCACCTTTTTTTTTTTTTTTTTCTTTTCTTTCTTTTAATCTTTTTTTTTTTTTCTTTTTTTTTTTTCTGATCCCTTTTTTTTTTTTCTTCGCATTTCTATTTTCCATTTAGTTAGAGAAGCACTTTTTTTTTCTTTTTTTTTTTTTTTTTTGTTCCTGTTCCTTTAGTTGCATATTATAGGTTGTCTTTTTAGATTTAAGAGCACTTTTTTTTTCCCTTTTCCCCTGATCCTTGGCTATCTAAAGGTGTTCCTTTTTCCTTAGGCAACTTTTTTCTTTCTTCTTTTTTTTTTTTTTTCCTGATCCCTTTCCGCTTATCCTTAGTTGTTCTTTAGAGTAGAGCCACTTCTCATTCTAACTTCTCCTGATGGCCCTTTTCCTTATCTTGATGTTCCTTTTGCACTTTTGTTTTTTTTCTGTTCCTTCCTTTCTTCTGCCATTTCTTTCTAGTTGTTCTTTAGGAGAGCACTTTTCTTTTTTTTTTTTTTTTTTTTTTTTTTTTTTTCCCTTTTTTTTTTTTTTTCTCTTTTTTTGTTTTCTTCCTGTTCCCTTTTTTGCATTATTAGTTGGTCTTTAAGGGCACTTTTTTTTGTTTTCTTCTTTTTTCTGATCCTTTTGGCTTATCTAGGTTTTCGTTAAAGTTAAAGCACTTTTTTTTCCCTGATCCTTTCTTTTCGCTTATCTCCTAGTTGTTTCTTTAGGCACTGTTTTTTTTTTTTCTTTTTTTTTCCTGATCCATTTTTTAGCTTTTTTTCCTTTGATGTTTTCTTATTGGGTCATTTTTTTTTTGCAACTTTTTTTTTTTTTGTTCCTTTCCACTTCTTTCGCATTTTTCTGTTTGTCTTTTGCACTTTTTTTTTCTTTTTTTCTCTTTTTTTTTTTCCGATCCTAATCAATCGCTTTATCATTGTTTCTTTTCTAGCGGAGCACTTTTTTTTTTCCTTTTTTTCTATTTTCTTTCTCTTTTTTTTTTTTTCTTTCTCCCTGAATTTTGGGTTTCTGGTGGGTCCTTTTCCTTGATGTTCTTTAGTTCTTTAAGACGCACTTTTTTTTTTTTTTTTTCCTTTTTTTTTTTTATCCCTGATTCTTTCGCATTTCTTTCCTATTTGTTCTTTAGCACTTTCCCTCCTGATACCTGTTTTTCGCTTATCTTTCGATGTTCTTTTTTTTTGGGCACGTTTATTTTTTTTTTTTTTTTTTTTTTTTTTTTTTTTTTTTTTTTTTTTTTTTTTTTTTTTTTTTTTTTCCTGTTCCTTTCCTCGCATTTCTAAGTTTGTCCTTTATTAAGCACTTTTTCCTGTTCCACCTTTTGCATTAATTAGTTTTTTTTTTTTTTTTATTTTTATTGTTCTTTAGAGGGGAGCAACTTTTTTTTTTCCTGAATCCTTGGCTTATCTATTTGTCGGTAGCACTTTTTTCGATTCCTTTCCGCATTTCTATTGTGCGTTTGCACTTTTTTTTCTTTTTTTCCCGACCCTAATTCTTATTCTAGTTTTCTTTGTAGAAAGAAGGTCTTTTTTTTTTTCCTGTTTCCTTTTTCGCCTTTCTAGTTTGTTCTTTTAAGGCACTTTTTCTTTTCCCTCTTCTTTCCTGATCCTTTTTCGCATATCTAGAAATAATTTGCAACTTTTCCTCCCTTCCCTCCTTTTTCCTGATCCTTTCTTCCTTTTCCGTTCGCTTATCTAGTTGTTCTTTTAGCACTTCTTCTCCTGATTCCTTTCCTTATCTTGATGTTCTTTGCGCACATTTTTCTTTTTTTTTTTTTTTCTGTTCCTTTCCCATTTCTAGTTTTTTCTTTAGAGCAAACTTTTTTTTTTCTCTCTTCCCTGTTCCTTTTGGCATTAATTATTTGTTCTTTTAAGCACTTTTTTTTTCTTCTTCCTGATCCTTTTGGGGCTTTTCCCCCTGATTTTCCTTTGCACTTTTTTTCCTGATCCTTTTTTTGCTTATCTTTATCCAGTTGTTCTTTTTCTTTGGCAACTTTTCTTTTTCCGTGTTCCTTTTCCGCCATTTCTAGTTGTTTTTTGTTTTTTTTTTATAGCACTTTTTTTTTTCCTGTTCCTTTTCGCGTAATTGTTGTTCTTTAGCACTTTCCTGAATCTTTTGGCTTATCTAAGTGTTCCATAGCACTTTTTTTCTCAGATCCTTTGGCTTTTCCCTTGATTTATCCCTAATGCACTTTTTTTTCCTTGAAACCTTTGGCTTATTTCTATTTAATCTTTAGGGCACTTTGATCCTGATCCATAGCGTTTTCTTGATGTTCTTTTTTGCACTTTTCCTGATCCCTTTTTTTTCCGCTTATTCCGTTTATATAATTTTTGGGTGGCACTTTTTCCTGTTTCCTTTCCGCATTTTTTCTAATTTTCCTTTTAAGAGGCCTTTTTTTTTCCTGTTCTTTTTGCATTATTAGTTGTTCTTTTGTAGCCTACTTTTTTTTTCTTTTTTCTTTTTTTTTTTTTTTTTCCCCTGATCCTTTGGTTATCTAAGTGTTCATAGCACTTTTTTTCCTGATCCATTGGCTTTTTCTATGTTTCCTTGCCACTTTTTCTTCCCTGATCCTTCTGCTTATCCTAGTTAATAATCTTTTATCACTTTTTTTTCCTGATCCATAGCTTTTCCTTGATTGTTCTTTTGTTTTGGGCACTTTTCATTTTCCCAGGATCCTTTCTTTCGCTTCTACGATTGATAAATTTTTGTTTGCCACTTTTTTTCCCATTTCATTTTTTTTTTTTTCTTTTTTTTTTTTTATTTTTTTTTTTTTCTTATTTTTTTTTTTCTTTTTTTTTCTTTCCCCTGGTTCCTTTCTCTTTTCTTTCGCATTTCTCTATTTTTCTTTAGCACTTTTTTTTTTTTTTTCTTTTTTCCTGTTCCTTTTTTTTTGCATTATTATTTTTCTTTTGTTTTGATGTGCACTTTTTTCCTATTCCTATCAGCTTATCTAGTTGTTCTTTAGCACTTTTTTGATTTGTTTTGCTTTTCCCTGATGTTCTTTTGCACTTTTCTTTTTTTTTTTTTTTTTTTTTTTTTTTCCTGTTCCTTTGGCTTTCCATGATTATTTTTAGCACTTTTTCTTTTTCCTTTTTCTCTTTTTTTCTTCTTTCATCTTTTTCTTTTTTTCTTTTTTTATTTTTTTTTTTCTTTTTTTTTTTTTTTTTTTTTTTTTCCTGAGCCTTTTATTTGGCTTTTCTCCTGATGTTCTTTTGGCACTATTTTTTTTATTCTTTTTTTCTTTTTTTTTTTTTCCTGATCCATCGCTATTTTTGATATACTTTTTGCACTTTTTTTTTTTTTCTCATTTTTTTCTTCTTTTTTTTTCTTTTTTTTTTTTTTTCTTTATTTCTCCTCTTTTTCTTTTTTTCCCTTTTTTTTTTCTTATTTTTTTTTCTTCTTTTCTTTTTTTTTTTTTTTTTCTTTCCCTGATCCGTTCCGCTTATCTAGGTATTGTTTATTTATCTCTTTTTTTTTTTTCTTTTTTTTTTT
>JAFHKX010000021.1:10000-22500 GCA_019022885.1 Schlechtendalia chinensis
TTTTTTTCCTGATTCCTTTTTTATCTTTTTTCTTCTTCTTTTTTCGCTTATCCTTGTTATAATTTTGCACTTTTCCTAATCCTTTCGCTAAACCTGATGTTCTATTTATCACATTCCGATACCTTATTGGCTTATATCTAGTTTGTTCTTTCTTTTTAGGCACTTTTTTGTTTTTTTTTATTCTTTTCTTTTTTTTTTATTTTTTCTTCCTGTTCCTTTGGCTCTTCTTGATATATTTTTTTTGGGCACTTTTTTTGTTTTTTTTTTTTTTTCCACTTTTTTTTCCCTGATCCTTTTACTCGCCTTATCATAGAACTTGATTGTTCTTTAGGAAAAGCACTTTTTTTTTTCCTTTTCCTTATCTTTTTTCTTTTCTTCCGCTATCATGATGTTTACCTTTTTTGCACATTTTTTCCTGATCCATTCGCTTATCTAGAGTTGTTCTTTTAAGTCTTATCTTGATCCTTTGGCTTTATCTAGTTGTTCATTAGCACTTTTTTCCTATCCTTTTTCCTATTTTCGCTTATCTATTTTCCTTTAGCACTTTTTCCTGTTCTTTTTTATCGTATTTCAAGTTGTTCTATAAGCACTTTTTTTTTTCCCTGATCCTTTCGCTTATTTTTGAGTTCCTTTTTTTTGTGCACTTTTTTCCCCTGATCCCATTTCCGCCTTATCTAGTTGTTCCTTTAGAAGGTCCCTTATCTTGATTCTCCTTTTGGCTTATTCTATTGTTCATTAGCACTTTTTCTTTTTTTCCCCTGATCCTTTCGCTAATCTAGGGTTTTTTCTTTATCACATTTCCTTCCCTGATTTTGGAATTTTCTTGATTTCTTTGCACGCACTTTTTTTTTTTTTTCCTGTTCCCTTTCGCATTTCTCTAGTTGTTTCATTTATTTAAAACTTTTTCCCTGATTCCTTTACTTTCCGCTTATTTTGTTTGATGTGTTTTGCACTTTTCGCTTTTTTCCTGATCCATTCGCTTATCTGTTGTTCTTTAAGGTCTTACCTTGTTCCTTTTCGCCTTATCTAGAGTTTGTTCATTGGCTACATTTTTTTCCTGTTCCTTTTTTTTTTATCTTTCGCATTTTCTAGTTTTGTTTCATTGCACTTTTTTTTCCTGATACCATTTGTGGCTTTTCCCTTCTTTCCTTGATTTATTTAGGCACTTTTTTTTTTTTTTTTTTTTCTCTTTTTTTTTTTTCCTCATTCTTCTTTTTTTTTTTCCTGATCCTTTTTCGCCTTATCTATGTTCTTTTGGCACTTTTTCCTGATCCGTTTTGCTTATCCTCTTTATTATTTTGTGCAACTTTTTTCCTAATCCTTTCGCTAATCTTGATGCGTTCTTTTCTTTGTGCACTTTTTTTCTCCTTCTCCTGATCCTTTGGGCTTATCTAGTTTGTTCTTTTAAGAAGAAGGTAAGGCACTTTCTTTTATTTTTCCTGTTCCTTTCGCATTTCTAGTTTCGTTCTTATAGTAAAGGAGCCACTTTTTTTTCTGATTTGGTGGGCATTTCTCGTTGTTCTTAGTAATAGTAGAAGTAGCACTTTTCCTGTTTTCCTTTCTTTCGCATTTTCAATTGTCTCTAATATAAGCTCTTTTTTTTCCTGAATCCTTTCTTTCGCTTATCTAGTTTTGTTCTTTACAAAGTTAGGAGAGAGCACTTTTTTTTTTTCTGATTTGGGATTTTCCTTTGAATGTTCTTTTGAAACTTAATTTTTTTTTTTTTTTTCCCTGTTCCTTTTCGCATTTTCTAGTTGTTTCTTATTAAAAAAACTTTTCTGATCCTTTCTTTCCACTTATTTTTTTTTTTTTTTGAATGTGCTTTTCCTATTTGCACTTGTTTTATCCTGATCCCATTCGCTTTATCTAGTTGTTCTTTTAGTCCTTATCTGATCCCTTTCGCTTATCTAGTTGTTCCATTTAGCAACTTTTCCGATCCTTTGGCTATTCTGATGTTCATTTTCTTTTGGCACTTTTTTTATCTTCTTTTCTTTTTTACTTTTTTTTTTTCCTGATCCTTTGGCTTATCTAGTTTTCATTTACAATTTTCTTCTCCTAACCTTTTCTCCGCTTTTCTAGTTGTTCATCGTAGCACTTTTTCTTTTCCATTTTTCCCTGTTCCTTTCGTATTTCATTTTTCTATAGCACACTTTTCCAGATCCTTTTCTTTCGCTTATCTAGTTGTTCTTTTGCAGGCACTTTTTTTCCTGTTTTCCTTTCGCTATTTTATTGTTCTTTTATAGAAAGATGAAGGAGAAGAAGATCCACTTTTAAAAACCCAAAACAAAAAAAAACTGACTTTGGATTTCGTGATTGTTCTTTTGGCTCTTTTTTTTTCTCCCTGTTCCATTGATTATCTTGAATGTTTTTTCTTTGTCTTTTTTTTTTTTGTTTTTTTTTTTTTTTTTTTTTTTTTTTTTTTTTTTTTTTTTTTTTTTTTTTTTTCCTGTTCCTTTTTTTTCGCATTTCTTTCTAGTTGTTCTTAGCAATTTTTTTTCTTTTTTTTCCTTTTTTTTTTTTTTCTTTTTTTTCTTTTTTTTTCTTTTCTTTTCTGTTTCCTTTGCTAGTTCTTGATGTTCTTTCTTTTTTTGGCACTTTTCTTTTTTTTCCCCTGTTCGTTTCTGCATTTTCTAGTTGTTCATTTAAAGGAAGGCAATTTTTTTCTCCCCTGATCCTTTTCGATAATCTAGTTTGTTTCTTTAACCACTTTCTTTCCTGTCCTTTCGTTTATCTTTCAGGTTTTTTTTCTTTTAGCAGGCACTTTTCCTGACCTTTTTTCCTGCGATCTAGTTGTTCTTTAGCACTTTTCCTGTTCATTCGCATTTTCCCTAGTTTGTTCTTTTGCTCTTTTTTCTCCCAGATTTCCTTTTTTCGCTTATCTTTAATGTTCCTTTGCAACTTTCCTGTTCCTTTCGCATATTCTAGTTGTTCTTTAACACTTTTTTTTATCCTGATCCTCTTTCCTTTCGTTAATCTAGTTGTTCTTTAACTTTAGTGAGGGAGACACTTTTTTTTTTTTTCATCTTCTTTTTTTTTCTCTTTTTCTCCTGTTCTTTCGCATTTCTAGTTGTTCTTTTTAGCACTATTCACTTTTTTTTCTTCGAATCCTTTTTCGCTTATTCATCTGATGTTCTTTTTGCTCTTTTCCTGTTCCTGTCTTTCGCATTCTAGTTTGTTCATCTAGCACTTTTTTCTCCTGAATCCTTTTGGCTTTCCCATTGATGTTTATTTTTGCACTTTTCCATTTTCCATTCGCATTTCGCATTTTTAGATGTTCTTTAGAGCACTTTCTTTCTTCTTTCCCTGTTCCTTTTCGCTTATTTTCTCCTAGTTGGTTCTTTAGGAAGCCACTTTTTTTTTTTTTCTGATTTGGGATTTTCTTGATGTTCTTCTTCTTGCAGCTTTTCTGATCCTTTCCGCTTATCTTTTATAATTTCTTTTTTTTGCACTTTTCCGATCCTTTTCGCTAAACTAACTTTGATGTTTTCTTTAATCACTTGTCCCTGATAAATCCCTTGTGGGCTTATCTAGTTGTTTCTTTAGAGGCACTTTTTGGTAACTGATCCTTTGGCTTTTCTCTTGAATGTTATTTTTGGCATTTTCTTTTTTTTCCTTTCTTCCTGTTTCCTTTCTCCTTTTTTTCTTTCTTCCTTTCGCATTTCTAGTTTATCCTTTATTAAGACACTTTTCCTTTTTTTCCTGATCCTTTTATTTTCTTTTCCTCTTGATTCCTTTTATCGCATGTTTTTTCTTGAATGTTCCAATTTTGCACATTTTTCCTGTTCCTTTCCTTTTCCTTTTTTCGCATTTCTAGTTGTTCTTTTTGCCACGTTTTTTTTTCTTTCCCCTGATCCTATCGCTTTTAATTCTAGTTGTTCTTTAGGGGCACTTTTTTTCTTCTGATTTTTGTGTTCTTTTCTTGATGATCTTTTTTTGGCACTTTTTCTTTCCTGTTCCTATCCTTTCGCTTTTATTTTGATGTACTTTGCACTTTTTCTTTTCTTTCCTTCTCCTGATCCTTTCGCTTATCTAGTTGTTTTCTTTAGAGCGGCTCTTTCCTCTGTTCCCTTATCGCATTTCTAGTGTCCCTTTTAGAAGCACTTTTTCCCTGATCCCTTAATCGCTTATTCCTAGTTGTTCTTTAGCACATTTTTTCCTGATCCCTTTGCTTATCCGTGATTTCTTTTGCAACTTTTTTCCTTTATTTCTGTTCCTTTCTTTTTTCGCATTTCTAGTTGTTCTTTTTTTTTGCACATTCCAGATATCCCCTTTCTCGCTTATCTAGTTGTTCTATTAGAGGGCACTCGCGCCTATTCCTTTCTTCCAGTTCTTTTGTTTCGCCTTTTCTTGATGTTCTTTCTTAATTGAACTTTTTTTTCCTTTCCTTATTTTCGCAATTTCTTTAGTTTGGAATGCCCCTTTTGCCACTTTTTTCTTTTTTTTTTTTTTTTTTTTTCCTGAATCCTAATCGCTTTATTACTAGTGTTCTTTATAATACACTTTTTTTTTTATTTTTTCTGATCCTTTGTTGTGCTTATACTTGAAATGTTCTTTTTTTTCACTTTTTATTTTTTTGCTCGTTCCTTTCTTTCTTTTTTTTCTCGCATTTCTGAGTTGTCCTTTTGCACATTTTCCTGATCCTTTTATTCGCATTATCTAGTAGTCGTTTCTTTAAAATTCACTTATTTTTCCCTTGATGTTCCTTTCCTTTCGCATGCACTTTTGAGTGCTTTTGCACTTTTTTTTCCTGATCCCCATTTTCGCTTATTATACTATATTTTTCTAGTTGTTCTTTTTAGGTATTAATCTTATCCTTTCGAACCTTGTTCATTAGCACTTTTCCTGAACCTTTCGCTATTCTAGTTCCTTGAGTTCTCATTGCGCCACTTTTTTTTTTTTTCTTCTTTCCTGATCCTTTGGCTATTCCTTTGGATGTTCCCTTTTTGGCCACTTTTTTCTCTTTTCTCCTTCCTGATCCTTTGTCTTATCTAGCTAGTTGTTCTTTAAGTAGAAGCATCTTTTTCCAGTTCCCTTTTTTTCCTGATCCTTTCAAGTTTATTTTTCTAGTTTTTCCTTTTAGCACTTTTTTCCTGATTCCTTTCCGCTTATTTCTTAGTGTTCTTTAGCACTTTTCTTCTCCTGTTCATATTATACATTTGTTTTAAATATATTTTTTTCGCATGTATCAAGTTGTGTTCTTTAGGCTCCTTTTTTTTTTTTTTTTTTTTCCCTTTTTTTTTTTTTTTTTTTTTTTCCTTTTTCCTGTTCCTTTTTGTTTGTCTATCTTGATGTTCCTGTTTTTCTTTTTTGTTGGCACTTTTCGCTTTTTTTTTTTTTTCTTTTTTCTTCCTGTTCCTTTCGCATTTCTATTCTCCTAGTTGTTATTATTTTTTTGGCTCTCTTTCATTAATCCCTTTTCGCTTTATTCTTGATTGTTCTTTTGCACGTTTTTTCTTCTTTTTCCCTGTTCCTTTTTTCTTCCGCATTCGAGGTTGTTCCAATAGCAACTTTTTTTTTCTTTTCTTTCCTGGATCCTTGTAGGCATTTCTTGATGTTATTTTTTGCACTTTTTTTTTTCTTTTTTTTTTTTTTTTTTTTCTTTTTTTTTTTTTTTTTTTTTTTTTTTTTTTTTTTTAGTTTTTTTTTTTTTTTTTTAATTTTTCTTTTCCTTTTTTTTTCCCTGTTCCATTTTTCCATTCATTTTTCAATTTTCCATCTCGTTTTTCTTTTTTCCGCATTTTTTAAGGTTAGGTTTAGTTTTTAGTTGTTCTTTTTAACTTTAGCACTTTTTTTTTTCTTCTTTTTTTTTCTTTTTTTCTTTTTTTTTCTTTTTTTTATTTTTTTTTTTTTTCCTTTTTCTTTTTTTTTTTTTTTTCTTTTTTTTTTTTTTTTTCCTGTTTTCCGTTTTTCGCCTTCTCCAAGTTGTTATGTCTTTAGAGATTAAAGAGCACTTTTTTTTTTCTGATTTTGGATTTTCTTGATGTTTTTCTTTCTTTTTTGGCCCATTTTTTATTTTCCTGGAATCCTTTCGCTTATCTTGATGTTCTTTATTAAAAGCACTTTTTTTCCCTTCTCCTGATCTTTTTATTCTTTTCCGCTTATCTTTATGTTTCTTTTTTTTATATGCACTATTTTTTTATTTTTTTTTTCTTTTTTTTTCCTTTTCCTTTTCCTTCTCTTCTTTTTTTTATTTTTTTTTATTTTTTTTTCCCCTTCCTTTTTTTTCCTGATCCCAAATTTTCCGCCTTATTCTTGTTTGTTCTTTTTAGGGTCCTTATCCTTGATCCTTTGGCTATATAGTTTGTTCATTAGCACTTTTTTCTTTTACTTTTCTACTTTTTTTCTTTTTTTTTTTTTTTTTTCTTCCTGATCCTTTTCGCCTTATCTAGTTGTTCTTTAAGGTAGTTTTAGAGTTCTTTTAGGCAAGAGGCACTTTTTTTTTTTTTTTTTTTTTCCTTTTTTTCCTGTTCTTTTTTTTTCTATTTCACCAAGAACAAGAGCTTTCACCCAGTTGTCTAAATAGCAACTATTTTTTTCTTTTTTTCTTTTTCTCTTTCCGATCCTTTTTTTATTTCGCTAATTTGATGTTCTTTTGCCACTTTTTTTCTCTCTTTTTCTTTTATCGTTTTTTTTTTTTCTTTTCCCTCTCCTGATCCATCATTCTTCGCGTATCTGTTGTTCTTTTAGGGGTCCTTATTTGATCCTTTGGGCTTATCAAAGTTGTTTTTCATTACCTTTTTTTTTTTCTTCTTCCTGATCCATCTCGCTTATCAAGTTGTTCTTGTAAGCACTCTTTTTCGTCCTGATTTTGATTTTTCTCCTTGAATGTTTTCTTTATTTGCACTTATCCTGTTCCTCCTTTCCTCTTCTTCGCATTTCTAGTAATGTCATTAAAAAACATTTCCTGATCCTTTCGTGCGCTTATTTTGATGTTTGTTTTTTGCACTTTTTCCCTTCTCTTTTGCCTGATCCATTTCGCTTTATCTAGTTGTTTCTTTTAGGTCTTATCTGATCCTTTCGCCTTATCTAGTTGTTCATATTGGCCACTTTTTTTTCTTCCTGTTTTCCTTTTTCCGCATCTTCTATTGTTCATTACACTTTTTCTTCTGAACCTATGGCTTTTTTTCTTGGAGTTATTAGCACTTTTTCTTACTTTTTTTTTCCTTTTTCCTTTTTTTTCTTCTGCTTTTTCCCTGATCCTCTTTCGCTTTCTTGGATGTCCTTTTATTGCACTTTTTTTCCTATCCATATTGCTTATCTTCTTATATTTTGGCACTTTTTCCCTAATTCCTTTCGCAATCTTGATTTTCTTCCTTTTTTGTGTGCCCTTTGTTTTTTTCCCTGATTCCTTTGCTTATCTAGTTTGTTCCTTTAGCAACTTTTTCTCTTTTTCCCTGTCCTTTTTCTTCGCATTTCCTAGTGGTTCTTTAGGCACTTTTTTCTGATTTTGGCAATTTCTAGTTTTGTTCTTTAGCACTTTTCCCTGTTCTTTTTTTTCGCAATTTCTAGTTGTTTCTATAGCAACTTTTCCTCCTGATCCTTTCGCTTATCTAGTTTGTTCTTTAGCAACTTTTTTTTTTCTGATTTTTTTGGATTTTTCTTGATGTTCTTTTTGAACTTTTTTCCTGTTCCTTTTCGCATTTCTAGTTGTTCATTAAAAACTTTACTTCCCTGATCCTTTTCCTCTCCCTTATTTTTGGAGGTTCTTTTATTGGCACTTTTTCCTATCCATTCGCTTATTCCCTCCCCCCCCCCCTTGAATATAAAATTTTGCAATCTTTTTTTTTTCTTTCCATCCTTTTCTCTTTCGCATATCAGTGTTCTTTTAGGAGCGGCACTTCGCCGTGATCCTTGTTCCCTTATTCTTTTCCTTGATGTTCTTTTTTTGAACTTTTTTCTGTTCCTTTTTCTTTCGCATTTTCTAGTGTTTTCTTTTTGTTTGCACTTTTTTTCTCCTGAATCCCTCATTCGCTTTATCTCCTAGTTGTTCTTTTAGTAAAAGCACTTTTTTCATGATCCTTTGGCTTATATCTTGATGTTCTTTTTTGCACTTTTTTTTTTTTTCTGTTCCTTTTTCTCGCATTTCTTTCTCGTTGTTCTCTTTTGCACATTTTCCCTGATCCTTTTTATTTTTTCGCTTATCTATCGTTCTTTAGAGTTTTAGAGAGAGAAGAGCTTTTTTAGGCACATTTCTTGATGTTTCCTTTGCCTTTTTATTTCTTTTTTTTCTTACTTTTTTTTTTTTTTTCTTTTTTATTTTTTTTTCCTTTTTTTTTTTTTTTTTTTTTTTTTTCCTGATCCATTCGCTTATCAGTTTTTCATTAGAGGTCATAATCTTGATCCTTCGCATATCTGGTTGTTCTTTGGCACTTTTTTCTTTTTTCCCCTGATCCTTTGTGGCTATTCTTGATGTTCTTTGCACAATTTTTTCCTGATCCTTTTGGTCTTATCTAGTGTTCTTTTAGAAAGTAGAAATAGTTAAGCACTTTTTTTTTCTTCCCCTGATCCTTTTCGTTTATTATTATTCTAGTTTTTTTTCTTTAGGCACTTTTTTCCGATCCTTTTTCGCTTATTCAGTTTGTTCCTTTAGCACTATTCTCCTTACATATATAATTTTCACAAATATTAATTTTATTAATCGCATTTCCCTAGATTGTTCATTAAGCCTCTTTTTCCCTGATCCCTTTTTTTTTTGCTTATCTTGATGTTCTTTTTGCACTATACCTTGTTCCTTTTCTTTTCCGTTTTTCGCATTTCTAGTTGTTATTTTCTCTCCTTCCATAACCCTTTCTTTCCGCTTTTCTTGATGTTCTTTTTTGGGGTGCACTTTTTTTTTTTTTTTCTTTGCTTTTCCTGTTCCCTTTTCCTCCTTTTCGCATTTCTAGGGTTGTACATATTTAGACTTTTTTTTTTTTTTTCTTCTCTTTTTTTTTTTTTTTTTTTTTTTCTTTTTTTTTTTTTCTTTTTTTTTTTTTTTTTTTTTCTTTTTTTTTTTTTTTCCTGATCCTTGCTTTTTTTTCTTGATGTTATTATTATTTTTTGCACTTTTTTTTTTTTTTTTTTTTTTTTTTTTTTTTTTTTTTTCTTTATTTTTTCTTTTTACTTTTATTTTTTTTTATCTTTTTTTTTTCGTTTCTCTGTTCCATTTTCTTCCATTTTGTCTTTCTACCCATTCTTCTCGTCTTCTCGCATTTTTTTAATATAGGTAATAGGTAGGGTAATAAGTGGGTTTATCTTAGATAGTTGTTCTATTAGTTAGGGCACTTTTTACTTTTTCCTTCTTTTTTTTTTTCCCCTTTTTTTTTTTTTTCTTTTGCATTTTTTTTTTTTCTTTTTTATCTTTTTTCATTCCGTTCCTTTTTTTCTTTTTCCGCATATCCTCTAGTTGTCTCTTTTAGGCACTTTTTCTTCTCCATTTTTTTTTTATTTATTTTTTTTTTTCTGATTTGGAAATTCTGATGTTTTCTTTTGCACTTTTACCTATCCTTTTCTCGCTTATCTCCTTGTATATTTTTTTTTTGCACTTTTTTTCTTTTTTCCTTTCTTTTCCCTAATCCTTCTTCCTTTCTCGTTCGCTAACAAACTTGATGTTCTTTAACCACATGTAGTCCTGATCCTTTTGGCTTATCTCTAGTAGTCTTAGATAAAGAACACTTTTTTTTTTCCTGTTCCTTATGGCTCACTTGATATTATATTATGCACTTTTTTCTTTTTATTTTTTTATTTTTTTTTTTTTTTTTTTTTATTTTATTTTCTTGTAATTTTTTTTTTTTTTTTTTTTTTTTTTTTTCTCCCAGATCCTTTTTTTTTTTTTTTTATTTTCGCTTATCTTAGATGTTTCTTGTTTCTTTATGAATTTTTAAGGTTTTTAAGAGTTACTCTTTTTAAAGAGCCTTTTTTAGCACTTTTTTCCCCTGAATCTTTTCTCCTTTTCTTTCTTCGCTATCTTGATGTTCTTTGGCCTTACTTTTTTTTTCTTTTGTTTGCACTTTGTTTTTCTATATTTTTTCTTTTTTTGCCCCCTTCTTTTTTCTTCCTGATACCCCCGATTCCATTATTGATTTTTTTCGCTTATCTATTTGATCCTTTATAGGACTTATCTTGATCCTTTTGGCTTATACTAGTTGTTCATTAGAGCAACTTTTCCTTTTTTTTTTTTCCCTGATCCTTTCGCTTATTCTATTGTTCTTTATAAAGAATTAGGCCACTTTTTTTTTTTTTTCTTGTTTTTTTTTCCCTTTTTTTTTCCTGTTCTTTTCCCGTATTTTCAAGATTGTTCTAAATAATAAAATTAATTTTTTTTATTATCCCCCCTTATTTTTTCTTTAAAAAATCCCCCCCCCCACCTTTTAAAAAAAAAATAGCACTTTCCTGATCCTTTTGTTGCAATCCCCCTTATTCCAATTCCTTTTTTTTCTTCGCATATTTTGATGTACCTTCTATTTTTTTTTTGCACATTTCTTCTATTTTACCTGATCCATTCGCCTTATTATCTAGTTGTTCTTTAGGTCCTTAACTCTTGATCCTATTGGCTTATCCTAGGTGTGTTCATTAGCACCCGTTTTTCCTCCTGATCCTTTTACGCTTATCTAGTTTGTTCTTTAGCGAAGAAGAAGAGAAGCACTTTTTCTGAATTTTGGATTTTTCTTTGATGTTTCCTTTTTTTGCAATTTCTCTTTTTTTTTTTTCTATTTTTTTTTTCTTCCCTTTTATTTTTTTTTTTTCCCCTTACCTTCCTTTTTTCGCAATTCCTTTTCTATTGTTTCAATTAAAACTTTTCCTATCCTTTTTTTCGCTTATTTTGATGTTGTTTTGGGCACTTTTCCTTTTTTTTTTTTTTTTTTTATCCTTTTTCCTCTTCCTTCCCTGATCCATTTTCATTCCGCTTATCTAGGTTTGTTCTTTAGGTCTTATCTTGATCCTTTCTTCGCTATCTAGGGTTTGTTCATATTTGGCACTTTTTCCTGTCCATTTTTTAATCGCATTTTCTAGTTGTTCATTATCACTTTTTTCCTGATCCTTGTTGGCTTTTTCCCTTGCATGTTATTTAGCATTTTTTATTTTTTTTTTTTCTTTTTCTCCTGATCCTTTCGCTTTATCTTGAGATGTTCTTTTGCACTTTTTCGTTTTTTCTGATCCTTTTTTTTTTGCTTATCTTCTTATATTTTGCAACTTTTTCCTAAATCCCTTTCGCTAATCTGATGTTCTTTTTGTTTCACTTTTTCCTATCTTTCCTTTTCTTTTTTTTTTTCTCCCAGATCCTTTTTGGCTTATCTAGGTTTGTACTTTAGCACTTTCCTGTCTCCCCTTTCTTCCCGCAATTCTCTAGTTTGGTCTTTATAGAGCAAAGGCCACTTTTTTTTTCCCCAGATTTTGGGTGGCATTTTCCTAGTTGTTTCTTATTAAAAGTTATTAGTTGGGCACTTTTTTTTCCCTTTTCCTTTTTTTCCTTTCTTTTTTTTTTTTTGTTTTCGCCATTCTAAGGTTGTTTCCTATAGCACCTTTTTTTTCCAGATCCTTCTTTTCGTTTCGCTTAATCATTGTTCTTTTAGGATCTTTTAGGGCACTTTTTTTTTTTCTTTTTAATTTTTTACTGATTTTGGATTTTTTCTTTGATGTTCTTTTTGAACTTTTCCTGTTCCTTTTTTTCTTTCGCCTTTCTTAAGTTGTTCATTAAAAACTTTTTTCCTGGATCCTTTTCTCTTATTTTGATGTCGTTTGGCACTTTTTTTTTACTTCCTGATCCTTTGTATTCGCTTATCTAGTTGGTTCTTTTAGGT
Source organism: Schlechtendalia chinensis (assembly GCA_019022885.1). Taxonomy (NCBI): domain Eukaryota; kingdom Metazoa; phylum Arthropoda; class Insecta; order Hemiptera; family Aphididae; genus Schlechtendalia; species Schlechtendalia chinensis. Next base: position 21,781 of record JAFHKX010000021.1, read on the forward strand.
CTTAATCTTGATTCCTTTCGCTTATTCTAGTTGTTCATTAAGCACTTTGTTCTTTTTTCTTTTTCCTCTGATAGCTTCCTTTGGCTATTCTTGATGTTCTTTTATTGTGCACCCTTTTTGGCTTAATCCTTTTTTTTCTTTTTTTTTCTCCTTTTCTTTTTTTTCTCCTGATCCCATTTTGGCTTATCTAGGTTTGTTCAATAAGCATTTTCCGATCCTTTTTTTCGCATATTCTAGTTGTTTCCATTAGCACTTTTCTTTTTTTTTTTTTTTTTCTTTTTATTTTTCCTGTTCCTTTTTCGTATTTCAAAGGAAGTTGTTCTATGCACTTTTTTTTTTTTTTTCTTTTTTTTTCCTGAAATCCTCCTTTTATTCGCATATTCGAGTCTTTCTTTATAGAGGCACTTTTTCTCTTTTTTTTTTTTTTCTTTTTTTCTTTAGCACTTTTTCTTTTTTTTTTTCCGTCCTTTCTTTTTTTTTCCTTTCGCTTATTTAGGGTTGTACTTTAGAGAAGTTAGGCACTTTAAAACCTAAAAAAAATAATAAACAAAACAACTAAAACAATAAAAAAAAATTAAAACTGATTTTGTTTTCGTGATGTCTTTTTTTTGGGGCACTTTTTTTCCCTGTTCCTTTGGATTATCTTGCCTTGATTTTCCTTTTTTTTCTTTTTTTTTTTTTTTTTTTTTTTTCTTTTTTTTTTTTTTTTTTTTTTTTTTT
>JAFHKX010000021.1:25000-46892 GCA_019022885.1 Schlechtendalia chinensis
TTCTTTTTGCACATTTTTTTTTTTTTTTTTCTTTTTTTTCCTTTTTGTTCTTTTTTTTCCTGTTCCGTTCGCTTTTCCTCAAGTTCTTCTTTAGGCACTTTTTTTTCTCTGATCCTTTTTTCGCTTTTTTTTCCCCTTGATATTCTTTTGCACTTTTTCTTTTTTTTTTTTTTTTTTTTTTTTATTTCTTTTCCTCCTGTCCTTTCCTCCTTTTTCCTTTTTTTTCCGCATTTCTTTTCTCTAGTTGTTCATTTCGCACTTTTCTCCCCTGATTCCTGTCGCTTATTCTAGTTTTTTCCATTAGAGAGGGTTCTTTAAAGGCACTTTTTTTTCTCTGTAATTTTGGTCTTTTTCTTTCTTGATGTTCTTTTTGCCACTTTTTTTCCCTCCTGTTTCTTTTCTCCGCTTATTTTGATTACTTTTTGCACTTTTCTTTTATTTCCTTCCCTGATCCTTTCGCTTTTATCTAGTTGTTTCTTTTTAGCTCTTTTCTTATCTTTTCTTTTTTCTTTCTTTTTTCTTTTTTTTCACTCCTGTCCTTTCTCGCCTTTCTTTTCCCCGCATTTCTAGTTGTTTCTTAGACACTTTTCTACTTTTTTTTTTTTTTTTTCCTGATCAATCTTTTCTTATTCGCTTACTCTTGATAAAATTTGCGCACTTTTCCTGATCCTATTCCCTTTTCGCTTATCTAGTTGTTCTTTACACTTCGCCTGATCCTTTTTTTTTTTAGCTACTCTTTTCTCCCTTTCGCTTATTTTTTTCTTCTTGATGTTCTTTTGAACTTTTTTTTATTTTTTTCTTTCCTGTTCCCCATTTCTCGCATTTTTTCTAGTTTTCTTTTGCACTTTTCTTTTTTTCTTTCCTGATCCTACCTAATCGCTAATCCTATTGTGTCTTTACACTTTTTCTTCTTCTGAATCCTTTGTTCCTTATCTTGATGTTTCTTCTTGCACTTTTTTTTTTTTTTTGCTCTTTCCTTTTTGATCTGTTTCCTTTCTTTTTTCTTTCTTTCGCATTTCTTTCTAGTTGTTCTTTTTTTTGCACATTTTTTCCCTCACCTGATCCTTTTTATCGCTTATCTAGTCGTTTTCTTTAAGGGTTTGCACTTTATCTCTTGATGTTCCTTTGCACTTTTTCCTGATCCATTTTGGCTTATTTCTGTTGTTCTTTTTGTGCACTTTTTCTTCCTGTTCCTTTTTTTTTTTCGCATTTCAGTTTTTTCATTAGCACTTTTTTTTTTTTTTCCTGATCCTTTGTTTTGCCATTAATCTCGTTGTTCTTAGGGCAACTTTACTTTTTTTTTTCCTTTTTCATTTTTTTTTCCTCCAGATCCATTAGCTTTTCTTTTCTGATGTTCTTTTTGCACTTTTTTTTCCCTGTTCCTTTTCTATTTTCGTTTTTTTTTCCAGATCCTTTTGGACTTCCATTCGCATTTCTAGTGCCTTTTGACTTTCTTTTGTGGGGCACTGTTTTTTCCTGTTTCCTTTTTTCTTTCGCAATTTCTAGTTGTTCTTTAGGAGCCTTTTTTTGCACTTTTTCTTTTCCTGGGTATCCTTTGGCTTATTCTAGTTGTCCTGTTAGCCCAAAAGCACATTTTTTTTTTTCTTTCCTGATCCTTTGGCATTTCCTTGATGTTTCCTCTTTTCTCTTTCTTTGGCCACTTTTTTTTTCCCTGACCTTGTTGGCTTATATAGTTAATCTTTTAGAGAGCACAATTTTAAGTTTCTCCTGATCCATAGCTTTTTTTGGATTCAATTGTTGCAACTTTTTTTTTTCATTTTTCCTGATCCCTTAATCGCTATTTCTAGTTTGTACTTTCTTTTAGTTATTTAGCAGAGGAAGAATAGCTTAGGGTAGCACTTTTTTTTTTTATCTTTTTTTTCCTTTTTTTTTTCCCTTTTTTCTCTTTTTTTTTTCTTCTCCTTTTTTTTTTTTTATTTTTTTTTTTTTTCTTTTTCTGATTTTTTTGGGGCTTTTTTCTCCTTGATGTTCTTTAGCATAGAGGAGCACATTTTTTCTATTTTTTTTTTTTTTTTTTCTTTTTTCTTCTTCTTTTTTTTTTTTTTTTTTTCTTTTTTTCCCTTCTTTTTCTTTTTTTTTCTTTTTATTTCTTTTTTTTCTTTTTTTTTTCTTTTTTCTCTTCTTTTTTTTCTTTCCTGTTCCTTTTTGCATTATATTATTTTTCCTTTCGCACTTTTTTTCCGATCCTTTGGCTTATATCCTAGTTGTTCGTTAGCACTTTTATAACTGATCCTTGGCTTTTTCCCTTTGAATGTCCTTTGCACTTTTATTTTTCTTTTTTTTTTTTTTCTTTTTTTTTTTTTTTTTTTTTTTTTTTTTTTCTTTCTTTTTTTTTCCTTTTCCCCTGATCCATTTTGGCTTATCTAGCTGTTTCTTTTGGCACTATTCCTGTTCCCTTTCCCGCATTCTTCTAAGTTGTTTCTTTTGCACTTTTTTTTTTTTTTTTTTCCTGATCCTATCCGCGCTTATCTAGTTGTTTCTTTAGAGCTTTAGTTTAAGGCAACTTTTTTTTTTGATTTTTTTTGTGGCCTTTTCTTGATGTTCATTTGGTGTTTGGCACCTTTTTTTTTATTTTTTTTTACATTTATTTTTTCCCTGTTCTCTTTGGCGTTTCTTCCCTCCCCTTGATGATATTTAGGCACTTTTTTTTTTTTTTTTTTCCTGATCGCTGTTGGCTTTTCCTTGATGTCTTTTCCCCTTATTGTGGCACTTTTTTTTTTTTTTTTTTTCCTGATACTTTTTTTTCGCTATTTTGATAACTTTTGCACTTATTTTTCCATTTTTTTTTCCTTTTTTTTTTTTTTTTTTTCTTTTTTTTTTTTTCTTCTTTTTTTTTCCTTTTTTTTTTCCTTTTTTTTCTTTTTTTTTTTCTTTTTTTTTTTTTTTTCACTTTTCTTTTTTTTCTTTTTTTTTTTTTTTTCCTGATCCTTTCGCTTATCTAGTTGTTATTTAGGATAGTAGGCTCCTTTTCTAATTTTTTTTTTCTTTCTTTTTTTCCCTGTTTCCTTTTCCCATTTCTAGTTGTCTTTCCTTTAGTAAGCTCATTTTCCATCTTTTTTTTTTCTTTTTTTTCCCCCCTGATCCTTTATTTCGCTTCTCTTTGATAATTCTTTTGCACTTTTCCTGATCCTTTTTTTTATCCTTATTTCTCTCCTTTTTTATTTTCGCGCTAATCTCTAGTTGTTTCTTTTTAGTTTAGATCACTTTTTTTTTTTTTTTCTTTTTTCCTTTTTTTTTTTTCTTTTTTTTTATTTTTATTTTTTTTTTTTTTTTTTTCTTTCCTGATTCTTTTTCTTTTTTTATTCTCATCCTTCTTTCCTTTTTTTTCTTCATTTCTTCTTTTCGCATTTCTTTTTCTAGTAGTTTCCTTAGAAGCACTTTTTCTTTTCCTCCCTTCCCTGATCCTTTTCGCTAAAATTTCTTGATGTTCTTTCTTTTCTTTTTCGCAACTTTTTCCTTTCTTTTTTTTATTTTTTTTTATTTTTTTTATTTTTTTTTTTTTTCCTGTTCCTTTCCTTCGCATTTCTAGTTGTTTCCTTGATTAGCACTTTTTTTTCTTCTTTTATTTTTCTATTTTTTTCACTTTCCTTTTGCATTATTAGTTTGTTCTTTAAAGGTTTAAGAGGCACTTTTTTCCCCTTTTTTTTCTTTCTTTCCCTTTTACCTGATCCTTTTTTGGCTTAATTCTACTAGTTGATTCGTAGCACTTTTCCTGATCCTTATTGTGGCTTTATCATCTAGAGTTGTTTTCGTTAGTAACTTTTTTTTCCTGATCCTTTGGCTTTCTTTGATGTATCCTTTGCAACTTTTTCTTTTTTCCTCATTTCTCTCCTGAACCTTTGCTTATCTATGTTTCTTTTTGGCACTTTTTTTTTTTTTTCCTTTTCCCTGTTTTACTTTTTTTTTTTTTTTTCCTGTTCCCTTCGCATTTCTAGTTGTTTTTTTTTTTATTTTTTTTTTATTTTTTTTTTTTTTTTTAGCACTTTTTCTCTTTTTTTTTTTTTTTTTTATCCTTTTCTTTTTTCATTTTTTTTTTCCCCTTCTCCCTGTTCTTCTTTTTCATCCTTCTTTTTCATCTTTTTTTTTCTTCTTTCTTTTCGCATTAAATTATTGTTCCTTTAGCACTTTTTTCTTTTCTAGTTTTTTTTTTTTTTTTTTCCTATCCTTTGGTGTGGCTTATCCTAGTTGTTCCATTTTTGCTTTTGCACCTTTTTTCTTTCCCTTTCCTGATCCCTCTCGGCTTATTTTTTTGATGTACTTTTGGCACTTTTTATTCGCCTGATCCATTATTCGGCCTTATCTTAGTTGTTTCTTTTTGCACTTTTCCTGGTCCTTTGCTTATTTATCTAAGATGTTTCTTATTAGAAGAGGAGAAGCACAATTTTCCCCTTCCTGATCCTTTGGCTTAATCTAGTTGTATCTTAGCACTTTTTTTTTTCCTACCTCCTATCCTTTTGGCTTTTTTCCTCTTTGATGTTTTCCTTGCTACTTTTTCTTCTTTTTTCCTGACCTTATTTGGCTTTTAGTAGTTAAATCTTTAGCACTTTTTTCTTTCATTTTCCTGATCCATTAGCTTTATCTTGATGTGCTTTTGCACTTTTCCTGATCCAAATCGCATATCTAGTTGTTCCTTTCTTTAGGTCTACTTTTTTTTTTTTTTTTTCTCCTGATTTTGGCTTTTCTCTTGAATGTCTTTAGAGCACTTTTTTTTCTTTCTACTTTTCCCTGTGCCTTTTGCATATAATTAGATTTTTCTTAAGCACTTTTTTCTTTCTTCTTTTTTCTTTCCCTGATCCTTTGGCTTAATCTAGTTGTTTTTTCGTTAGCCACTTTTAACAGATCTTTGGCTTTTTCTCCTTGATGTTTTCCTTTGCACTTTTATTTCTTTTTTTTTTTTTTCTTTTCTCCTGGATCCATTGGCTTTATCTAGTCTAGTTGTTCTTTTTGGGGCACTTTTTTTTTTCCTGTTTCCTTTCTTTTCGCATTTCTATTGTCTTTGCACTGTTTTTCCCTCCTGATCCTATCGCTTATCTAGTTTGTTCTTTAGAGCACTTTTTTTTGATTTTGGCTTTTTTTTCCTTGATGTTCTTTTGGCTTTTTGTTTGCACTTTTCTTTTTCTTTTTTTTTCTCTCTTTTTTTTTCTCCCTGTTCCTTTTGGCTTTTCCTTTGATGATATTTAGGGCACTTTCCTGATCTATTTGGCTTTTTCCTTGATGTCTTACATTTGGGCACTTTTTTTTTTTTTGTTCCTGATCCTCGCTATTTTTGATAATACTTTTGTTGCACTTTTCCTGATCCTTTCGCTATCTAGAAGTTTTATTTAGTAGGATCAGCCCAATCTTTACTACATTTTTTTTTTTTTTCCCTATTTTTTTTTCCTTTCTTCTTTTTTCCTTTTTCCCTTTTTTTTCCTTTTCCTGTTCCTTTTCTTCGCATTTCCCTAGGTTGTTCTTTTAGAATAAACTTGAAAAAAAAAAATGTTTTGTCTTTTATCCAAATGTTCCTGATCCTTTTTTGGCCTTACTAGTGTTGTTTTTTTTCCCTTTTTTAGCACTTTTTCCTGTTTTCCTTTGGGTCCCCCAATCTTTTTGATGTTGCCTTTTTGCACTTTTTTCCTGGTTCCCTTTTATTCGCAAGTTTCCTAGTTTGTTCGTTTTTGTGCACCTTTCCTGATTCCTAACGCTTTTTTTCTAGTTTTTAATCTTTAGCACCTTTTTTTGTCCTGACCTTAGCTTTTTTTCTTGATGGTTTTTCATTTTGTCAACTTTTTCCCCTGTTTTCCTTTATTTTTGCCCATTCCTAGTTTGTCTTTTGTGCACTTTTTCCTGCTCCTATTGCCTAGCTAGTTGTTTCTTTTAGCCTCCCTTTTTTCCCTGTTTTTTTCCCTTTCGCAATTTCCCCCTAGTTGTCTTTTGCACTTTTTCCTGGAATCCTTTCGCTTATCTGAAATATAAATTTTTTTGCCACTTTTTTCCCTGATCTTTTCGCATTAATCTAGTTTTTTGTTCCCCCCTGTTAGCACCTTTCCTCCCCTGATCCTTTTTCGCTTTAAATTCTTGATGGTTCCTTTTTTGCCACTTTTTTTTTTTTATGTTTTTTTTCTTTTCGCATTAATTAAGTTGTTTGTTCCTTATAGCACTTTTCCTGGGATTCCTTTTTCCCGCTATTTTTTGAATTGTTCTTTTTTGCCACTTTTTTTTCCCTGATCCATTCGCTTATTCTAGTTTTGTTTTTCATTTGTTTTAGTTCCTTTTAATCTTGATCCCTTTTTTCCGCTTTATTTATCCTATTTGTTCCATAAGCCCACTTTTTCCTGATCCGTTTGCAAATTTCCCTTGAATGTTTTTCTTTGGCACTTTTTTCCCCCTGATCCTTTGGGGCTTTTCTGATTTAAATTTTTTTTGGGCCCACTTTTTCCCTGTTTTTTTTTCCATTCGCATTTTTTAGTTTGTGTTCTTAGCTACTTTTTTTCCCTGTTCCCTTTTTGGCCTCAATCTTTGAAAATGTTCTTTTTTTAGCACTTTTTTTCCCTGTTCCTTTTCGCATTTCCTAGTTTTTGTTCTTTCTTAGCAACTTTTCCTGATTTCCTTTCGGGCTTTTTTTCTAGTTTGTTTTTCTTTAAGGCACTTTTCTTTGTTTCCGTGTTGTTTCCCTTTTTCGTATTTTTCAAAGTTGGTCTTATAGCCCACTTTTTTCCTTTGATTCACCGTTCGCTTATTCTAGTTGTTTTATTCTTTCTTTAGGCACTGTTTTCTGATCCTTTTGGGAATTTTTCTTTGATGTTGTTTCTTTTTGCCCACTTTTTCCATGATTCATTTTTTCCGGCATTTTTTCTAGTTGTTTTCATTAAAAACTTTTCCTGATCCTGTCGCCTTATTTTTGTGTTCATTTTGGGGCACTTTTTTCCTTGATGTTTGCATTCGGCTTATTCCTAGTTGTTTCTTTAGGGTCGTTAATGTTCTTGAAATTTTCCATTTCCGCTTATTCTGATGTTGTTTCATTAAGCACTTTTTTTCCCTGTTTTCCTTTCGCTTTATTGAGTTTGTTTCTTTTTCAGCACTTATTATTCTTGATAATTTGGATTTCCGTGATGTTTCTTTTTGCCACCCCTTTGATCCCTGATTTCCTTTTGGGGGGATTTTATTTCCTAGTTGATCTGTTTTCTTTTGGGCTGTTTTTCCTGTTTCCCCTTTCGCTCATTCGCAATTTTTTTCTAAGGGTTGTGTCTTTAGCACTTTTTTCCCTGATTCCTTTTGGGCTTTCTTCTTGATTGTTTTTTCTTTTCCCCTTTTTTTGTTTCACTTTTTGTTTTTACCTGTTTCCTTTCGGCAGTTCTAGTTGTTTGTCTTTAGCAATTTTTTTCCCTGGATCCTTTTCCGATTTTAATCTGGGGTGTTTTCTTTAGCCAACCTTTTTCCTTGATTCCTTTTCGTTTATCCCAAGGTTTCTTTTTTTCCTTTTAGCCAACTTTTTTTCCTGGATCTTTTTTCGCCTTTATCTAGTTGTTGTGTCTTTAGCCACTAGTTTTTTCCCTGTTCATTCGCATTTCGGCATTTTCTTTAGTTGTTTTATAGCCTCTTTTTCCTGGATTTCCTTTCGCTACTTATCTTTTATTGTTTCTTTTTTTGCACTTAACCTTTTTTCCTGTTTCCCTTTTTTTCGCCCATTTTCTAGTTGTTTCTTTTAGCCCCCCACTTTTTCCTGGATCCTTTTCGTTAATTCTAAGATGGTTTTTTCTTTAAGGGGGCAACTTTTTTGTCCTGGTTTTTCTTTCGGGCAATTTTCTAGTTGTTTTTTTCTTTTAAGCCACTTTTTTTCCTGATTCCTTTTTCGCTTATCCTTTGAGTTGTTCCCTTTTTGTCACTGTTTTTCCAGTTGTCCTTTTCGCATTTTTCTAAGTTTTTTTTTTTGTTCATTAGCCACTTGTTTTTCCTGAATCCCGTTTGGGCTTTTCTTTGGGATGTTTTATTTTGGCCAAACTTTTTTTTCCTGTTTCCCTTCGCCATTTGTTAGTTTTTGTTTTTTCCTTTAAGCCACTTTTTTTTTGGCCTGTTTTCTTTTCGGCTTATTCTAGTTGTTTTCTTTAAGCCCACTTTTTTACTGATTCCCTTTGGCTATTTCTTGTTGTTAATTTTGGATTTTTCCTGTTTTTTCCTTTCGCCATTTCCCTAGTTGTTCCTTTAGCAACTTTTTCCCCCCCCCCCTGGATCCCTTTTTCCTTTCGCTTATGTTTCCTTTTCTTTGGATTGTTTCTTTAGGCACCTTTTACCTGGAAAATCTTTTCAGTCGCTTTTTTTATCTTGAGTGTTCTTTTTTTTTGGGCAAACTTTATTGCCTGAGATCCTTGCATTTATATCTAGGGTTGATACTTTTTAAGCCACTTTTTTTTCTTGGATTTCTGGATTTTTTCTTGGGTGATTGGTTCTTTTTTTACCAACTTTTTTTTCCCTGTTTTTTGCCCTTTACGGCTTAATTCTAGTTTTGTACTCTTTAGCAAACTTTTTTGCCTGATTTTTTTGGGATTTTTTCCTTTGGATGTTGTTCTTTTTTGCCACTTTTTCCTGATCCATGTTCGCTAGTAAACTTGATTGTGTCTTTTTTAATCCCCACTTGGTTCCCCCCCCTGGATCCTTTTTTGGCTTATTTTTCTAGATGTTTTTTTTCTTTAAGGCACTTTTTAACTGATTTTCCTTTTGGCCTTTTTCTTTGGATGTTTTATTTTTGGCATTTTTTCCTGGTTTCCCTTTTTCGGCATTTCTATATTTGTTTTCTAGTCGTTCCTTTTGCACCTTGTTTCCCCTGAATTTCCTTGCGCTTTTATTCTTGAAATTGATGTTCTTTAGCACCTTTTTTTCACTGGAAATTGTCCTTTCCCGCGTTATTCTTTGAATGTTTTCTTTTTGGGCACTTTTTTTCCTGGGGATCCTTTTGCCTTTTCTAGTTGTTTCTTTAAGCCACTTTTTCTGGATTTTTTTGGGGATTTCCGTGATCGTTCGTTCTTTTGCCACCTTTTTACCCGGTTCTCCTTTTCGGCATTTTTCTTAGTGGTGTATTAGCACTTTTTCCCATGATTCCTTTAGGCTTTTCTTGATGTTATTTAGAACTTTTCCTGAATATCCTTTTCGGCTTTACTTTTCTTCTGATGTTTCTTTTGCACTTTTTTTCCTGAATCCTTTTCGCTTAATCCTTTTGGATGTTCTTTTTCTTTTCGCAACTTTTTCCTTGATCCCTTTTTGCTTATCTTCTTTATGTATTTTTTGCCTGTTTTCCTATCCTTTTTCGCTTTAATTCTTGATGTACTTTTTGCACTTTTTCCGGAATTCCTTTTTGGGGCTTATTCTAGTTGGAGTGTTCTTTTAAAGCACTTTTCCTTGTTTTCCTTTTCCGCATTTTACGGTTGTTTCTTTAGGCAACTTTTTCTGGATTTTTGGGCATTCTTTCTACGTTGGTTTCTTTAAAAGCCACTTTTCCCCAGTTTTCCTTATTCGGCATTTTCAAAGGTTGTTTTCTTCATAGGGGCCCCTTTTTCCGGGATACCTTTCCTCTTATCTAGCGCTTGATTCTTTAGGGCAACTTCTTTTTTTGCATTTTTGGGGGAATTTTCTTGTGTAGGGTATTCTTTTGAACTTTTGTTCCTGTCCTTTCCGCCCAATTTTTCTTAGTTGTTCATTAAAATACTTTTTCCCTGACATTCCTTTTTCGCTTTATTTTTGATGTTTCTTTTTAGGTCACTTTTCTTGTTTCCCTTTTCGCGCTTATCTAGTTTTGTTCCTTTATAAGGGCCACTTTTTTTCTTGATCCCTTTTTGGAAATTCTTTGATGTTTCTTTTGCCACTTTTCTGACTTCCTTTTCCTTATCTTGTTATAATTTTGGGAAAAAACTTTTCCCCATTTTCCTTGCGCTAAAAACTTGATGTTCTTTATTCAAAAACATTGTTACCTGATCCTTTTTGGGCTTTTAAAATCCTAGTTGTTTCTTTTTAGCAATTATTTTCTAGATTTTGGAATTTTGTTATGATGTATCCTTTTGCAACTTTTTCTAGTTGCCTTTCGCATTTCTTTAGGTTGTTCATTAACAGACTTTTTTTTTTTCCTTGTATCCTTTCGCTTATTTTTTCAAGTTGGGTGTTTCGTAATTGCCAACTTTTTTCCCGGAAATCCATTCGCTTATTCTAGTTGTTTTCTTTAGCACTGTTGCCTGTTTCATTTTCTGATTTTTTAGTTGGTTTCTTTTAGCTTCCTTTTATTTCCTGAACTCCCTTTCGGCTTATTTTCTTGATGTTCTTTTCTTTTTGCCCCCACTTTTCCCTGTTTTTTCCTTTTTTCCCCGCATTTTCCCTAAGTTTGGTTTTTTCATTAGGCACTTTTTTTTCACCCTGAATCCCTTTGGCTTGTTATTCTTGAATGTTTTTGTTATTTGTGCACTTTTGTTTCCTGTTTTCCATTTTTCCGCATTTTATTTTTTTTGTTGTTCTTTAGCACTTTTTTATCTGTTGTCCTTTTTTTCCGGCTTATTCTAAGGGTGTTTCTTTTTGCCCACTTTTTGTCCTGGATCCTTTTTTGTCGCCAATTTTTTTCTAGTTTTTGGTTATAATTATTGCACCTTTTTTCCTGATCATTTTGCCTTTAATACTTTCTTGATGGTTATTTTTGCCATTTTTTACCACTTCTGTTTTTGCCTTAATCCGGCCCATTATCCTTAGTTGGTTTCTTTCTTTAGCCACTTTTTTCCTTGATATTCCTTTTCGCATTTATCCTTGGATGTTATTTCTTTAGCCCCACCTTTTTCTGAAATTCTTTTCGCTTATTTCTTGGGATGGTTCCCCTTTTTGCCCACCTTTTTTTTTTTATGCCTGGCTCCTTTCAGCTTAAAATCTAGTTGTTGCTAGCACTCTTCCATAATCCTTCTGATTTTTGGAATTCGTTGGAGGTTTTCTCTTTTTGGCACTGTTGTCCACTGGTCTTCCTTTACGCCATAATTTTCTCTAGTTGTTGTTTTCATTAGGCAAATATTAAGCGCAAACTTTTGCCCCTGGATTCCTTGCTTGGTTTTTCTTGAGGTTATTTAGGCCACTTTTTTCCCTGTTCTCCCTTTTAAAGGGGCTTATCTTGAATTTGTTCTTTTCCTTTTGCACTTTTTCCCTGATGCCCAGCCATTTTGTTTTGCTTATCTTCTAGTTATTTTATTTTTAGCATCTTTTTCCTAATTCCTTTCGCTAAATTTTGGAATTCTTGTGATGTTTCTTTTTGCCCCTTTTTCCTGAGCTCTTTGTTTGGGCTTATCTAGTTGATCTTTTAGCAACCTTTTTTCGCTGGTTCCTTTCGCTTCTAGTTGTTCTTTAGCACTTTTTCCCCTGTAATTTTTTTGGGGTTTCTTTGAAGTTTGTTTATCTTTAGGGGGCAACTTTTTCCCTTTGGATCCTTTCGACGTTTTTCTTAGGTGGGTTTTTTCTTTTTTTAGCACTTTTTTGTGCCTTGTTCCTTTTTCGTATCTTTTCAGTTGTTCTATAGCAAACTTTGTTCCCTGATCCTTTTTCGGCCTTAATTCTTTGAAGATGGTTCTTTAGCACTTTTTTTGCAACTCTGATTTTCCGGAACCCTTTTTCTTTGTATGTTTTCTTCTTTTGGGCCAACTTTTTTCCCCTGTTTTTCCCTTTCGCAATTTTCCTAGTTGTTCCTTTAGCTGGTTTTTTTCCTGATTTTTTGGGGCAATTTTCCCTAGTTTTGTTTTTTTCTTTTAGCAACTTTATTTTTTTTTCCAGTTCCTTTCGCTTTTCAAAAGTTGTTCTATAGCACTTTCCTGAAAAATTTCCTTTTTTACGCGTATCTTAGTTTTTTTTGGTCTTTTAGTCACTTTTTGTTATTTTCCCCTGAATTTTTGGATTTTTTTCTTTGAATGTTTCGTTGAACTTTTTTCCCTGTTTTTCCTTTTTCCATTTTCAGTTTTTTTGTTTTCAAATAAAAAACTTTTTTCCTATCCTTTCGCTTTTTATTTTTTGGAATGTTTTCTTGTTCCTCTTTTTTCCTGTTTTCCATTCGCTTTTCTATTTTGTTTTGTTCCTTTAGTCCCCTTTATCTTTGGATTTTCCTTTTTTTTTTTATCTTATCTAGTTGTTTCATATTAGCACTTTTTCCTGATTCCTTTCCGCTTTATCTTTGAAATGTTCCCTTTTTGCACTTTTTTTTCTGATCCCTTTGTTGCTTATCCCTTCCCCTTAATTTTATTTTGGCACTTTTTTTCCCTAATACCCCTTTTTTTTTTTCGCTATCTTGGATTGGTTCTTTTTGCCAAAATTTTTTTTTTTCCCTGATCCCTTTTGGCTTATCGAGTTTGTTCCATTACAATTTTGTCCTGATTGCCTTTTTTTTTCGCCTTGATTCTAGTTTGTTTCTTAAGCTACTTTTTTTCCCCTTTCCTTTTCTTTTCAAGTTTTTGTTTGTTTTTCTATACACTTTATTTTTTTTCCCGGATCCTTCGCTTAATCTAGTTTTATTTGTTCCCTTTTAAAAGCCACTTTTTTTTTTACTGAAGTTTTTGGAATTTTTCCTTTGAATGTCTTTGTCCTTTTGAACGTTTTTTTCCCCTGTTCCCTTTCGCAATTTTTTCTAGTTTGGTTTCAAAATTTAATAAACTTTTTCCCCCCTGATCCTTATCTCTTATTTTTTTTGGATGTTTCTTTTTTTGCCAACTTTTTTTTTTCCCCTGAATCCCAATTCGCTTATCTAAGGTTTTTTCTTTGTTTTCTTTAGGTCTTTTATCTTGATCCATTTTCCCGCTTATCTAAGTTTTTTTGTTTCAAATTAGCACTTTTTGTTTCCATGTTTTTTTTTTTTTCCTTTTCGCTTTAATTTATTTTGGTTTTGTGTCCCGTTTTAGGCAACTTTTTTTTCTGATTTTTGGATATTTTCGGGATGTTTTTTTTCTTTTTTTGCACTTTTTTTCCCTGGTTCCCTTTCGCATTTCTTAGTTTTTGTTTTTCCCATTAGCAACCTTTTTTCCTGATCCTTGGCTTTTCCTGATTGTTAATTTAGCAACTGTTTTTCCCTGAAATTGCCCCTTTCTGTCTTCTATCTTGCGGAATGTTCTGTTATTTGCTTTTAGGCACGATGAAATCCTAATCCTTCTATACTTTTTTAGCTTATCTTACTATTATTTCTTGGAGGACAAACTTTTTTCCCCCTGATTTATTCCACTTTTGGCTTATGCTAGTTTTTCTTTATTAAATGAAGGGCACTTTTTTTTTTCCTGTATTTTTTTCCTTTTCCGCATTTCTAGTTTTGTTTCTTTAAGCAACTTTTTTCCGACTGTTATCCCATTTTTATCCGCCATTTTTCTAGTTTGTTCTTTTGCAAAACTTTTTTCGATTTTTGCATTTGTTTTCCCCCCTAGTTGTTTTGTTTTTCTTTTTAAAGCACTTTTTTTTTCCTGTTTTCCTTTTTTTTCCCTTTTTTTTCTTTCATGTTGATTTGTTTTTGCCCTATTACGACTTTTCTTTTCCTGAAATCCCCCCTCGCTTTTTATGATGTGTTTTGCTTGTTTGCCACTTTTTCCCTGTCATTTTCCCCGCCCATTTTATCTAGTTTTGTTCCTTTAGGTCTTATCTTAAATCCATTCGCTTTTTATCTAGTTTTTGGGTTTTTCTTAGCACTTTTTTTTCATGTCCCTTTTTCCGCCTGATTATAGTTGTTTTCCTTTTTAGCGCTTTTTTTTTTTTTTTTTTCGATTTGGATTTCGTTTTGTTTCCTTTTGCACTTTTCCTGTTTTTCCTTTTGATTTATCTGTGAAAAAGTTGTTTCTTTTTGCTTTTTTTCCCCTGTTGCCTTTTCGCCAATTTTTCTAGTTTTTTGTTTTTTTTTTCCCTTTCCAACTTTTCCCTTTTCCCTTTTGGGCCTATCTGTGAAAAAATGGTTCCCCCCTTTTTTTTTGCAACTTTTCTTTCCTGTTTTTTCAAATTTTCCAATTCCTAGTTGTTTCCCTTTTAGCAATTTTTTTTTTCCCCCTGAAAATCCCTTTTTTTTTCGATAATCCTAGTTTTGTTTCCCCGTTAGCACCTTTTTTCCCTGATCCTTTTTTTTTTTCGTTATTATCAGGTTTTTTTTTTTTTTGTCCCCCTTTTAGCCACTTTTTTGGTTTCCCTGATCCCCTTTTTCCCGCTTTTTCTAGTTTGTTTTTTTCCTTTAGCACTTTTTTTTCCTGTTTTTTTTTCATTCCGCATTTTTTCCCTTAAGTTGTTTTCCTTTTTACCTCTTTGTCCCCTGATTCCCCTGTCCGCGTTATTCTTTTTTTATGTTTTTTCCCTTTTTTGTCACTTTTTCCCCTGTTCCTTTTCGCATTTCCCCTATTTGTTTTTGTTTGTTTCCTTTTAGCACTGTTTTTCCCTGAATTCCTTTCGTTTGTTAATCCTAGTTTTGGGTTTCCTTCCCTTTTAAGGCACTTTTTTCCCCTGTTTCCCTTTTCGCATTCAAGTTGTTTTTTTTCTTTTTTTAAGCACTGTTTCCTGGGATCCTTTTCGCTTTATCCTTTTGGAATGTTTCTTGTTTTTGCCACTTTTTTCCTGTGTTTTCCCCCTTTTTCGCCATTTTCCCTATTGTTGTGTTTTTCCATTAGCACTTTTTCCTGGTATCCCTTTTGGCTTTTTTTTCTGATTGTTTATTTTTTTGCAACTTTTTTCCTGTTCCCATCGCCCAATTTTTTAGTTATTGTTTTTTTCCTTTTGCACTTTTTTTCCTGTTTCCCTTTTTTCCGCTTTATCTAGTTTTTTGTTTCTTTAGCACTTTTTTTTTCCCTGATTTTTTTGGATTTTTTTTCCTTTGATTTTGTTTTTCTTTTTTTTGTGCGCACTTTTTTTTTTCCTGATCCTTTCGCCTAAACTTGATGGTTTCCTTTTTCTCCCACTTTTGTCCCTGAAATCCCTTATGGGGCTTTTAATTCTTGATGTTTTCTTTTTATGCACTTTTGTCCTGAAATCCTTGCCTTTTAACTAGTTTGTTTGTTTTTCCTTTGCTCACTTTTTTTTTTTTTTCTGATTTTGGATTTTCCGTGAAGTTTTCCTTTTTTTTAGCCCCTTTTTTTTTTCGGTTCCCTTTTTTCGCTTCTCTAAGTTTGTTTCGTTTAGCAACTTTGTTTTTTTTATTTTGGGATTCTTGAATGTTTCTTTTTGCCTTTTTTCCCTGAATGTCCTTTCGCTTAAACTTTGAAATTGTTTTTTCCTTTTAAGTCCACTTTTTTTTGTCCCCGGATTCCTTTTTTGCTAATCTAGTTTTGTTTTTGTTTTTCCATTTAGCGGCAACTTTTTTTTACTGATCCCTTTTGCTTTTTTTCTGAGTTATTTGTGGGGCATTTTTCCTGTTTTTTTTCCTTTCGCATTTTCCTAAGTTGTTTCTTTTTAGCAAACTTTTTCCTGATTCCCCTTTTCGCTTATTCTTTGGAAATGGTTTTTGCTTTTGCTCTTTTATCCCCCCTGATCCGTATTTTCTTTATCTTTCTTTTAATTTTGGCTCTTTTGTATTTATTTTTTTTTTCTGAATCCCATTTGGCTATCTAGTTGTTTTTTTTCCCCCCTTTTTTTTAGCCAACTTTTTTTTTCCTGTTTCCCCTTTCGCATTTCCTTAGTTTTTTGTTTTTCGTTTTTTTTAGAACTTTTTTTTTTTTTTTCAGTAAATGTTTTGGCATTTTTCCCTATTTTTTTTTGTCCTTTAAGCAACTTTTTTCCCTATCCTTTTTTTTTTTCGCTTTATCTTTGAATGTTTCTCCTTTTTTGCACTTTTTTCCGCTGAAAATCCCTTTGCTTATCCCTATTTTTTGTTTTTTTGTCTTTAGCAAACTTTTTTTTACTGATTTTTTTGGATTTTTTTTCGTTTTTTGGAGGTTTTTTTTTTTCACTTTTTCCTTTGTCCCTTTCCGCTATTTTCTAGTTGTTTTTCAATTAAAGCAAACGTTTTTTTTCCTGGAGCCTTTTGGCCCTTTTTTTTTTTCTGAATGTTTTATTTAGCAAAAAAAAAAAACTTTTTTTTTTTCCTGATCCTTTTTCCCGCCTTATCTTTGGAATTGTTTTTATTTTTTCTTTTTTTTGGCCACTTTTTTTTCCTGATCCATTTTTTTGCTAATCTTCTTTATTATTTTTTTGGCGCACTTTTTTTTTTCCTGATCCCCTTTGCCTTTATCTAGTTTTGTTATTTTCTTTTAGCCAACTTTTTTTTATCCCTTGTTTCCCTTCGGCATTTGTTCCCTAGTTTTTGTTTTCTTTAGCATCTTTTTCTGACTTTTTTGGCCATTTCCTAGTTTGTTTTTCCTTTGCACTGTTTTTCCCTGTTTTTTTTTTTGTCCTTTTCCCCCGCAATTTCAATTGTGTCCTAAAGCACTTTTCCTGATCCTTTTCGCTGTATTTTTTTGATTTTGTTTCTTTTTTTTGCAATACTTTTTTTCCCCCTGACCATTCGCTTTTATCTAGTGTTTGTTTCTTTTTTAGGTTTTTTCTCTTATTCCTTGGGAATTCCTTTTCCTCATTACTATTGTTTTCCATTAGCACTTTTTCCTGATCCGTGGGCTATTCCTTTGGATTGTTTTTTTTTTTTTTTCTTGCACTTTTTTTTTTTCCTAATCCTTTTTGCTTATCTAAGTTTTTTTTTTTTTTTTTTGTTCATAGCAATTTTATATCCTGAATCCCTTTCGCTTTTTCCTAGTTTTGTTTTTTTTTCTTTAGCACTTTTTGTCGTTCCGTTCGTTTTTTCAATTTGTTTTTCTATAGCAACTTTTTTTTTCCTGAAATCCTTTCGCTTTTATCTGATGTTTCCTTTTTTCTCAACTTTTTTTTTTTCCTGATTTTTTTTGGGGAAAAAATTGTTTTTTCCCCTTGATGTTCCTTTTTTTGCTCTTTTTTTTTCCTGTTTTTCCCTTTCCCGCTTTTTCTAGTTGTTCATGTTAAAACCTTTTTTTTTCCACTGATCCTTTTCGCTTTATTTTTTTATTTTTGGATGTGTTGTTCTTTTTTGCCACTTGTTCCCTGAATCCCATTTCCCCCGCTTATTCATAGTGTTTTTTTTGTTTCTTTAGTTTCCCCTTAATCTTTGATCCTAACCTTTTATCCTAGTTTTTTTGTTTTTTTTCATTAGCACTTTTCCCCTGATATTCCCCCTTTGGCTATTTTTTTGATGTTTCTTTTGCACTTTTTTTTCCTATCTCTTTTGGCTTACTAGTTTTTGGTTCTTTAGCACTTTTTCCCTGAAGCCCTTTTTCCCGTTTATCTAGTTTTTTTCTTAGCAACTTTTCCCTGATCCTTTTCCGCTTTACAGTTGTTCCTTTCAGCAACTTTTTCCCTTGTTTCATTCCGCAATTTTCCTAGTTTTGTTTCTTTTATCTCGTTTTTTCCAGATCCTTTTCCCGCTTATTCTTTGAGTTTTCTTTTGCCACTTTTTTCCTGTTTTTTCCTTTTTCGCATTTCTAGTTGTGTTTCTTTTTTTGGGCACTCCTTTCATAATCTTTCGCCTTTTTAACTTGAATGTTATCTTTTTCCACTTTATCCCTGTCCTTTTCGCATTTTCTAGTTTTTGTTTCAATTTAGCACGTTTTCCCTATCCTTTTGGCTTTTTTTTTTTCTTGATGTTTTATTTTTTGGCATTTTTCCTGTTTTATTTTCCATTCCCGCATTTTTTTTTTTTTATTTTTTCTTTACACTTTTTCCTGTTTTTGGTTCCCTGTTTCGCTATCTTAGTTTTTGGTCTTTTAAGCAAAAAAATCTTTTTTTTTTTTTCCTGAATTTTTTTTGGGATTTTCTTGATTGTATCTTTTTTGCAAACTTTTTTTCCCTTGAATCCCCTTGCTATTATCCTTAGTTTTTGTTCATTATAGCAACTTTTTCTGTTTTCCTTTCGCAATTTTTCTAGTTGTTTTTTCTTTTAGCTCTTTTTTTTTTTCTGATTTTTTGGCATTTCCCCTAGTGTTTTATCCTTTAGCCACTTTTCCTGTTTCTTTTTTTCGCAGTTCAAGTTTGTTTTTCTATAGCACTTTTTTTTCTGGATCCCTTTTCCCGCCTTTAATTTTGGGATGTTTTCTTTTTTGCACTTTTCCCTTATTTCCCATTTTTCGCTTAAATCCTAAGTTGTTTTTTCCTTTTTTTAGGTCTTTTAATCTTGAATCCTGTTGTTCGCCTATCTTTAGTTTGTTTTCCATTACACGTTTTTCCTGATCCTTGGCTATTCCCTTTATTGTTTTCCCTTTTTTTGCACTTTTTTCCTGATTCCTGTTGTTTATATAATTTTTATGTTCATTAGCAATTTTTTTTATCCTGAATTCTTTCGCCATTTTCAAATTTTTTTCCCGTTAAGGCAAACTTTTTTTTTTCTGTTGCCTGTTTTTCCCGTAAATTTTTCAAGGTTTGGTTTTTCTATAGCAACCTTTTTTCCCTTGATCCTTTTCGCTTATCTAGGTTTTTTGTTTCTTTAGCTCTTTTGTTTTTTTTTTTTCTTGAATTTTTTTTGATTTTTTTCCTGTTTTGAAATGTG
The DNA here is from genome assembly GCA_019022885.1 of Schlechtendalia chinensis. Classification (NCBI taxonomy): domain Eukaryota; kingdom Metazoa; phylum Arthropoda; class Insecta; order Hemiptera; family Aphididae; genus Schlechtendalia; species Schlechtendalia chinensis. The sequence goes on from JAFHKX010000021.1 coordinate 43,524, forward strand.
GTTTCCTTTTCAACTTTTCCCTGTTTTTTTTTTTTTTTATCACTTTTTCCCGCATTTTTTCTAGTTTTTCCATTAACTTTTTCCCTGATCCTTTTTCGCTTATTTTTGAAGTTTTCTTTTTTGCAAACCTTTATTCCTGAAATCCAATTCGCTTTAGTCTTAGTTCTTTTTCTTTAGGGATCTTATTCCTTGATTTCCTTCTTCGCCTTATCTAGTTTTTGTTTCCCCATTAAGCACTTTTTTCCCCTGAATCCCTATGGCCTATTTCTTGATGTTTTCCTTTTTTTTGCACTTTCCCTGAATCCCTTTTGGGCTTATCTATATTTTTGTTCTGTTAGCCTTTTTCCCCTGAATCCTTTTTTTTTCCCGTTTATCTTTTGTTTTTTTTTTCTTTTAGCACTTTTCCACCTGATCCGTTCGCTTTAAAATCCTTAGTTGTTTCTTTTACCACTTTTTCGCTGTTTTTCAAATCCGCATTTTTCTAGTTGTTCCTTTTAGCTTTCTTTTCCCTGATTCCTTTTTCGCTTTTATCTTTATGTTTTTTGTCTTTTTTTTTGCACTTTTTTTTCTATTCCTTCGCAATTTTTTCTAGTTTTGTGTATTTTTTAGAACTAATTTTAATGTTCCTCTTCGATCTTATCTTTGAATTGTTTTCTTTCTTTTGCACCACAATTTTCATGTTACTTTTCGCAATTTTAATTCAATTTCTAGTTGTTTCAAGTAGCACTTTTTACTGGAATTCCTTTGGCTTTTTATTTTTTTCTTGATTGTTATTTTTTGGCAACTTTTAAGTTCCATTCGCAATTTTTTTAGTTTTTTTTTTTGTTCTTTAGCCCTTTTTCCTGTTTCCTTTTCGCTCGCTTATCAAGTTTTGTCTTTTTAGCACTTTTTTCTTTCTGATTTTTTTCCCTGTGATTAAAAATTAATAAATTTCATTTCTTGATTGTATTCGTTTGCAACTTTTCCTGATCCTTTGGCTTTTCTTTTTTTCTGATGTTAATTTAGCACTTCTCTTCTTTTCCTGATACCTTTCGCCCTGTTCTTTATCTTGATGAGTTTCTTTTGCACTTTTTCTCGTCTGATGATCCTTTTTGCTTATCTTCTTAAATTATTTTTGCAACCTTTTTTCCTAATCCCTTTTAGCTACTTGAGGAGTGTTCTTGATGTACCTTTTTGCACTTCTTCATTTTTCCCCAGAATCACTATTGTACTTAATCTAGTTGTTTTACTTTTAGCAAAACTTTTTCTCCTGTTCCCTTTCGCATTTCTAGTTGTTCTTTTAGCACTTTTTTTTTCCCTGATTTTGGCATTTTCTAGTTTGTTCCTTTTAGGCACTTTTTCCTGTTCCTTTCCGCATTTCTTAGTTGTTCTCATTAGAAACTTTTTTTCCTGATCCCTTTCGCTTATTTTTTATGTTCTTTTTGCACTTTTTCTTCTGATTTTTGATTTTTTTCCCTTGATGTTCTTTTTGTTGCACTTTTTTCTCTGTTTCCTTTCCGCATTATCTAGTTGTTTTTTAGGCCTTTTTCTTAAACATTTTCGATCCTTTTTCGCTTTTCTAGTTGTTCTTTATAGCACTTTTTTTCCTGTCCATTCGCTTATTCCTATGTTCTTTAGTCTTTTTTCCTGATCCTTTTTCGCTTATCTAGTTTTTTCATTGCATTTTTCCTGATCCTTTGCTTTCTAGATGTTCTTTTTGCACCTTTTTTTTTTCCTTGTTTTCCTTTGTGCTTTCTTTGTTTTTGCACTTTTTCCCCTGTTTCCTTTTCGCAATTTCTCTATTTGTTCTTTAGCACTTTTCCTCCTTTCCTGTCCCCCCCTTTTTATTTGTTTTTATTTTTTTTCTTTCTTTAGCACTTTTTTCCTGATCCCTTTTCGTTATCTTAAATTTTTTTTCCTTTTTGCACTTTTTTTTTTGTTTCCCGTTTTTCCTTTTGCCATTTTTAGTTTGTTTTTTTTCCTTTTAGCTCTTTTTTTCCCCCGAATCCTTTTTTTGCCCTTTTTCTTGATGTTTTTCTTTTTTTCCTTTTTTTTTTTCCTTTTCCATTTCCTAGTTTGTTATTTTAATTTTTTTCCCCATAATCCCTTTTCGCCTTTATTTTTTTTTGCCACTTTTGAATTTTTTGCCTTATTTTTGTTTTTTTCTTGCCCGTTTTTCGCTTTTTTTCCTATTTGGGGTTTCCCCTTTTTGGAAATTTTTTTTTTTTTTTTCCCTTTTCCCCATTTCAAATTTTTTGTTCTTTGCACTTTTTCCCCGATTTTTATTTCCTTTTTTTCTGTTTTTTGCCAAATTTTTTCCCCGATCCTTCGCTTTAACCTTGATTTTTTCTTTTAACTTTTCCTTTTCCCTTTCGCATTTCCCCTAGTTGTTTTTGCCTTACATTTTCCCTTTTTTTTTTCCTGGTTTTTTTGCCAACTTTTTCCTGTTTTCCTTTCGCCTTTTTTCCTGTTTTTGTTTTTGTTTTTCTTTAGCAAAATTTTTTTTCCCTGGATCCTTTTTTCCGGCATTTCTTGATTTTTTTTTTTGCACTTTTGTTTCCCCTGATCCCTTTCCGCTTATCTTGTTTATTTTTTTTTTTGCACTTTTCCCCAATCCTTTTCGCTAACTTGATGTTTTCTTTTTGCCCCTTTCCTGAATTTCCCCTTTGGGTTTCTAGTTTTGTTTCTTTTTTGCCACTTTTTCCCCGGTTTTCCCTTTTTTGGGGATCTTTTTATTTTTTTTTTTGGGCCTTTTTTCCTGTTCCTTTCCCCATTTTTTCCCTGTTTTTTTTTAAACAAAATTTTTTTTTTTTTGGACCTTTGGCTTTTTTTGTGTTTTTTTTTGCATTTTTTTTTTTTTTCCCTTTCCATTTTTTCCGCATTTTTTTGTTTTTTTTTTCCCTTTTTTGGCACTTTTTTTCCTGTCCTTTTTGGGGTTATCGTTTTTTTTTTTTTCCCTTTTTTTCCTTTTTTGGTTTTTTTGATTTTTTTGTTTTTTTGCACTTTTTTCCCTTTTTTTTCCTTTTTTTTTTTTCAATTTTTTTTTTTAAACAAAATTTTTCCCCCGATTTTTTTCTTTCTAAATTTTTTTTTTGCACTTTTTTTTTTTTTCCCTTTTAAAATTTTTTGTTTTTTTCCCCCCGGTTTTTCCTGTTTTCTTTTTTCCTTTTTTTTTTTAAAACTTTTTTTTCCCCCCGATCCTTTTTCCCGTTATTTTTTGAATTTTTTTTTTTTTTTTTTTTTGCACTTTTTTTTTTCCGGTTTCCCCTTTTCGCTTTTTCCCCAGTTTTTTTTTCTTTACCTTTTTCTTGATCCATTGCTTATCCTAGTTTTTTTCTTTTCACTTTTCCTTTTTCCTTTTTTGCTTATTTAGTTTTTCTTTTGGGGACT